>PNEQ01055026.1:27286-50863 GCA_003012365.1 Medauroidea extradentata
CGAGATCTACCACTGCCTAAGAACTAGAATCGAGCTGTGCCAGTATTCGGGGAGAATACTCAACTTCTTACGGGCCGCGTCTACAGCACTTGCCTCCCATCAATGCGATCCTCCTGGCTCTATTCCCGCTCATGAGCGGGTTTTCTCAGGAATCTCCTGTCTCCCTGGACCCCTCAATTCGGCGCTTGTACATTGCATTATCTTTATCTCATGCCATCCTCCGGGACAAGTAGATGCCTACGGCCGCTGGACCTCTGGTATCTTCTCCATACGATATTTACATATTTTCTCAACTTCTCAGATGACATTTGTCGGTGGTATTTTTGGCGGAGGCAGTTGGTGCCAGCAACTGTTAAAGACGTCCAAGTGGGGAAAAAACGTAATTTTATGTTTGTATAAAATATTGTCAGTTTTGTAGACGATACTTGGCAGTACAGTTTCCTCTTACGAAATAAAAAAAAAAATTGCTCAACCAGTTTACACCAATTACCCTTAATAAATTAAAAAATTCACACTGAAACTGCAGGTCACGGGCTATTGTATGACGTATTTCAAATCCATTACAAAATTTTTCTGCCACTGTAGCCTACAGGGCGTGAACTTAAGTGTTGTTCAAGAGCAGATAATTCACGGATAGTACACAAATAGACAGAGTTGGAAAAAACAGGGTCATCAACAAAGTGATCAGTTTAGCGTGAACAGCTAATAGTTGGACAAGTGTTGATGACAATAGTCGTCAGTTGCGGTGGCGTGGGAAGCAGCAGGAGCGTATCCAGAGATGGGCGGCTTCTTTGATGTGTCTCATCGATCCCTGGAGGGGGCGGGACACCTGCTAGGAGCCATTCTCGACTGGGGGAGGGGGTGGTACAGGGGCGATCATCGGCCCGGCGCCGACACAGCCAGATGACCGCGGGAGGCTGCAACCATCCGGCACGAGACACACGCGGTCCCAGTAGCTTACACTCCCCCCCCCCCTCCTTCCTTCCTGGGCTTCCAACCTCGAGAAACAACTGATACGTTACCCCTGGCCGACTACACCACGAACATCTGTCCCTCGCTGATCTTCTGATCCAGAACTTCTCCTAGATACCTGTCATCTTGCTGGTCAAACTTACCCTAACCCCGCAGGTTACTGGATACATCAACTATATGCGAGGAAAGGGAAGCCGAGTGCTATTCCGTTGTTCCTGTAGCGTCAGCAGAGCAAAATATAAACAAAATAAATACATAAATAAATAAAAAGCGGATGCCAAGCCATTACAGAATAGAAATTGTATCGGTTTTATTCGAGCCGGAATTCAATTTTGCGCACAAATGTTAGTGAAACTGTTGAGTTGGTGGTAAAGTGTTTTTATTTATTTTGAGAGAGATTTTTGCCCGGTATCTTAAGCAAATCATGATCTTTTTAAGCAAACGTTTAATTGTGCGTTTCGTAATGCCAGTGCGTATTTAAAACATATTACAAATAAAAGAAAAAACCTTAAATAATGTAAACACCTGTGAGTGTCGTATTAGAGGTATGTATGTATGTAGTTGATGATGATTAGAGATGATGGTATATCGCGAAAATATTTTGTGCCAACATACCCTTGAAAACGCTGTAGTAAGTTGCAACATATATGATTGGGCGATGTACGTCTTTAGCTGTCTGCAGACCAATGTAAGGCATCAAATATTACAATAGCAGGATTCTTATTGGCTCAGTCAAATAGGGTAACAGCTCCAAGTACAAGCTAAAGCCAGTAATCTTCTGATAAGCTGGACGTGCGTTGAAACCCAGCAAACAGTCAAGTGTTCCCGCGGTAATCCATCGTCTCTAGCGACGATATATTTACACGAGATATTGTTTTATCATCTGTCGCGTGGCAGCCAAAATAGTATTCGCAATAACGAGAATTGTTAGTGTCGCATCGCACACTTGGTGTGGTTTCTGTCGCCTCGTTGTGACTCCGGTAGGCGCGACGCTAGTAAACCACGGAGGCACTGCAGAGATCGTGTTGACTTGGGTGGCGGAGGTAGCTTTGTCGCCGCCGCTCTGGGAGATGATGAGGAGGATGACCACTGATAGGCGTGACATCAGGTGGCCGTGTGTGCGGCCACAAGTGACGGGGCAACTATCGCCTCTCTTTGTTAAGAAGAAACATTCCCTGGCCGTCAAGGTGGGCTGTTGTTGTTTCTTTCACCTGCTGCCGGGCCAAGAACCACAGCCGAGCGACCGTCCAACCGTTGCTGGCTTTACTAACGAGTCGCAACTGCCGTGGCGACCACTAGCTGAGACAATAGGCGTAATTTAGCCGTTGAATTGTTCACAAGCTGTTAGCAAGCGTTTGCGGAAACGGTTTGCATTTACAAGAGATCGCTAAAATACAATATTTAGTGAACAGAAATTGAGGACTTTACATTAAAAAGGGGCTAAGTACCGTTTCCGACAAAAATGCGTTAGGTACATAGAAAGGTGCCAAAACATTAGGTCGAAGACATACCTAAAGTGCTATGTCCTAGTGATATTCATGCGCGCCGTACATCAGCACAATTAGATGAATGGAGTAACAACGCATTCTAGTCCATTGAAAAAATATATATTGAAGTCCATAAGTGTTTTGTATTGATTACTGTTCGATTGCTCCTATTTAATACTTTCCTATCGTAAAAATTATGTGAACGCATTTGTTTGTCGCAATATACTGTTTTCGTCATTATCAAGAAACTTAAATTTTGTAACTTAGCCCCTTATGAATGTTAAGTCTTCAATTGCTACCAAAACGGAGGTACACAATTATGTATTTGTATAGCCGGTGATTTTTGGTGAAAAGAATTATGCAACAATTTGTTTCAATGCCTTATGTGCACATATGTTTATCTGCTTCATGGTCTGTGATTGGAAGTTCTTAACTCTCGGCGTCTCGGGGTCCTACCCGCAAATCACGTACGTGTGGTGTCGCGGTAACATTGTTCTGGTTGGCGCAGTCAAATGAGCCACGCCTCTGCCCTATTATATTCTGCCAATAACCATGGATCAAAGTTTCACGTAAGGCATTGAAACAAGTTGTTGCAGAATACTTTTCACCAAAAATTACTGACACTTATCTATTTGCTAATGCCTTATCAGGGATAGAATTGGGCTGTATAAAGCAAAACACTTCTTCACGAAAACGTCTGCTGGAAAAAAGACTGCTGTCACTATATTTTTGTACGTACAACATAATAAATTGTAGAAAGAAATTTAATTATGAAGCTGTATAAAAATAATATCGCATCATTTTATTTCATAATAACATTGATCTCGTCCATATTGCACATAAATTCAGTCTGTGTTAACTTCAGAATTATTAGATATAAAACAGGAAACTATTGTAAAGATAAACGTGATGTGAACAAACCCTGTAACCGTCGTCCTGCCTCGGTTGCCAGAAACGAGCAAACACCCTCAACCTGTTTGCAGCATGTTTGCAAACACTGTTGTAAACAGGAGCGCTAAAATTCTCTGTTCACGGGTACCGCTACCAATTCAACCGTTAAAATACGCCTAGTGATTTCTGGTGAGAAGAATTTTCACCAAGTTGTTTCAATGCCTTACTTGTAGGACCGCGAACTTTCCCCGAAAATAATTTTGCCCCAGTTTGTTTCTGTGTCCTTCGTGCACATCTGCAGTTGTGCTTCATATAGTCAGTGGTTGGATAAACGCGTGGTGTTCCAGTAACTTACTGTGATTGGCTCGGTCAAATGAGAGACGTCACCTCACAAAGACACTCTGTCAATAACCACTAAGCAGAGCTGCAGATGTGAACGTAATGTATTGATTGAAACAATATTGTGAAAAACTTTTTTCACTAAAAATCAGTGGATCTAATTATGGGTAAAAGGGACACCTGATATTTCGAGAATATATTTCGTTACTCGTATTTCAAAAACACTGTACCTCATGTCGTCTTCGGTGACTTGATAGTGACTACTACAAAAATAAATACCGTGATTTGTCCCTGTAGGGGATCGTGCATTGCTACAAGAAATCTCCTTACAAAGTCTCAACAACGATTCCCACGACATAATGTGGTGGCTGCCCATTGCCATATCCCAACCTGGAGGGCTAGAAATGGATGAGGGATGATAGGAGATAAACCACTAGTAGTGGTTTATCTCCTATCATCCCTCATCCATTTCTAGTGGCCCACTACAGATGGAGCAGCGCCGAAGTTCAAGCACGAGGGAAACAAGAGTGTCCCGAGGAAAACCCACCGACTAACGCCAACGTCCGCCACATTTTTCTCATGTGCGAAAAGCCCTGGCCAGCACCGCCGGTGATCGAATCCAGATCTTCTTGGTTGAAGGCGAGTGGTCTGATCATAGGACGTGCCCTTAAGGGCCTTGTAGCCATGAAAGCGCGATTCGTTACAAAACACCTTAAGTCTATCAAAGGCCCTAACACACAAAAAATATTTTTTGAGCACGTCACCTAGAAGAAGTTTTTACTGACGTGATCCCATACCATAACAAGATAAATTAATTTCGCGACAATTGTAATTCTGAGAGTATGTATAAATATTTTTGTATAAGGAGTCTCTACAGAAAAACTACACCAAATTTTTAAAGAGAACACAATCTGAGAAATGCGTTAGCTCTATTTACTTTTAACATATCATAAGAAAAGTCTGTAATAAATATTACGTTTATAGTTCATGGCCGAGGTGAGTCTGACGTATCTTATTTTTACGTTTCCTGCCGGAATTATCGGCAATAAATACATAGGTCGTCGCCTACCTTATGATCTTCGCATGCACTCGTCGCAATCGTTGGAGCCCGTAACTCCGTGTAATACAAACAGCTGATTCTCCACGGAACTTATGTATGACGTAGCTAAACAGCTGCTTCCCCATATGACTCGCCGGTGTTGGAGCTGGCCGTCCCTCGACGTCACTCACAGCGATCTAGGCAGGTTTGCAAAATATTGAAGTGGATATTTCCATGATACCACTTATTGCCCAGAACTTTCAGCAACCTAAAAGCTCTCGTCTTCATACACTAATATACGCTGCGTAATTTTGCACTTAGCACCACACCAAGTACCCTTGTGCACGCCGGCTATCACAACCTGTACAATACGCCTTCATAAATGGCACCGCTTGCCAACATATATTTTGAAAATATACTGCAACGTCTTGCAAGAAAATTAGTTTCCGTTGCCATCGTATTTTCAAGGCTTTTCACAAGTTCAGTCCAGTTCATTTCCGTACACGTCCATCTTGCCTGACGTCTGGTTGTCGACTCTTTCTGCCACTCTCAGTGACGTCAGACTCAGCCCTCCACCTAGCGGCCATTTCGGGAAACGGACTAGCAGCCGTTTAAAAATACAAATTAATAAGTTAATAAACCAATAACAATAATAAATATTACAGCATATATTAAAATTAAGGCAAAAAAATATACAATTACGCAAATATACTAAAATGTACTTAATACCACAGATAAAATGCAGTGGCCAACAGCGCCACTCAGGGATACCAGTACAAAAAATTTACCGTGAGACATAAACATGTCTCAACCACACGGCCGCCGCAGCTCTACGGAGGATGACTACAGACCGTAAATATTTTGCTAAATAAAATATCTGCATCGTATAATCCAACGTCTTAAGGACAATGCCCATCTCAGGACCTTGGCGTGAACAAGGATAAGGTATTCACAATAAATTATATTAGGCGGGGATAATCATTTGTAATGACATTGCTTTCGAACGAAAACCATTTTCTGCGACGAGAAGAGGAGAATATTGCTACAGGGATAAAACTGTTGTTAAAATTTCCTAACACGTTTTTTGATAGTAAAATAGTTGATTGTTGTGAGAGCTGCAGACTCGAAAGTAAACTGAAACCAAGCTTCGCAAAACTATTTCCGCGATAATCAGTTGTCACTACAGACGTCTATAGAAATAGGAAAATAGTAAGAAATTTCCCGAAACAGTATAGCTTTCCCTGCGCCCTGTGTATTTGCACAATAATTATGCGTAGGAAAATGAACATTTTGCGAGTTGAATGCCTTCCTTGCCCAATAACGAGGAGCACGGTTGTTATATTTCGTTTCCGCAAGATTTTATTTCCGAAAATCTGGCAAGTTTTCCTTGAGAAAGGTTTGTAAGGATTTGTAGAATTGTTTTAACTAGTGACAAATGCGTACTGTTCAGTTCACTAGACTTTTCTTCACTTAATACACAACTATCGTAAGAGAGTGCCTTCTGTTTTAAGGTCGTGAATCTACGAGCAATCCGTTTTCAAAGGACGTACGCCCGAAAAAAAAAAAACTTCAGAGTTTCACCGTATTGATCTCAACGTTCACTATGCGTTTAACATAGTTTTGTAAATCCAAAAACTCACTCCAAATACGCCAATGTCCACAACAATACATACACTACAGACGATTGGAGTCCCAACACCGAACTTCAGACCCATAGTGTACCACAGAGTACATGATGGTGTCCCGCAACACCCATTGGTGTGGTTCACGAGGGCTTTGTGTGGCGACCTGCGTCCAGGCAGGCCTCCTAGTATGATTAATTGTTGAGCCTTTCTGCCCAAGGGACTCTATAGTTGTCGTTTATTTGTCAGCGAGGATACTGCCTTAGAGGCGTTCAGGCATAATCCCACGACTGGTAGCATCGCACCACCGGTCTTTCGGCCGAGTGCGTGAACCAGCGGTTCCTCTCGTACTGAGCAGGAATACTGGCACAACAATCATCTCAGTATGGTAAAACTAACCTATCTCACGACGGTTGGTCGCACAAGGGGCAGCTCGGAAATGGAATCCTCGTATTTATTTTTTAAAACTAAGTATACATCCTGTGGAACCCATAAATAAATCATTTCAGCTAAGGGTACAGTGCAAGTCAAAAATCTTACAAAAAAAGCATCGTATAAGTCGTTCGGGGTAAAGAGATCAATACAAATTTTAACCTTTGAAAAATTATCGCTAGCTGCTACTGTATGTAATTCGACATGGGTCTAAAGCTGCCTTACTGCTTGTATGGTTGGCAACGAAATTACGCAATATAGTTCCGTATATTTTCATACTTAAATTCAGCAATACTGAAACAAAATCAACCGAAATCGATAATTGTATTGTATATAATTAATAGACAATTTTTTTTATCAAAGTGTATCGATTCACACTGAATGCTCATTCTGTCTTACACGCGCAAACATCAAATGACTTGTCCAGAGAGGTTAAACACTTACCGACGTCAACCATTACGCGCAGAAAGATACGAATTGGCTGAAAATAGAACTTAAGGGTGCGGTCTACCACAATTTTCATCACCATTTTTGAAATTTTTTATTGGTACCAAATATTTTTTTTCATATTTGAAACACAAAATGTGACTAAATTTAGCTCTTACGAAACATTTTTATCTAACATAATTTTCGCGTAATGGCTTGTTAAAGTCATATATTGCATGTTTCCGTTTTAACGACTACACTAAAACCAACTGATATACCTAACTAAAAAAAAATCACAGTGAATAAAGACATTGCAGGCTACATACAATGCCATGCTCATAAAAATTAAGAATAAAAATTATTTGTATTTTTAAAAATTGCTGAATCTGATATAAAATTTTAAAAAAATCAATAATTTTTTTTTTTCAAATACAAATAATTTTTATTCTTTATTGTTATGAGCATGACATTGTAGCCCGTAATGTATTTATCCACTGTGATTTTTTTTTGAGTTTGGTATATCAGTTGGTTTTAGTGTAGTCGTTAAAATGGGAACATGCAAAATACGACTTTAACAAGCTATTACGCGAAAACTATGAGAGATAAAAAAACTTCATAAGAGCCAAATTTAGTTATACTTTGTATCTAAAATGAGACAAAAATATCTGGAACAAATAAAAAAATTTAAAAATGGTGATGAAAATTTCTGTAACCGCGCCCTTAAGCAGGATCCTTTTGAGTGCTCACTTTATCCATAATCGCTTATACCAAACAAGTATAGACCGTTCGGGATGAAGTGAACACTAAAGATTTAACCTTTCAAAAATATCACTATATGCTACTGCATATATTTCAACATTAAGAAAACTTACCTTACTCCTTGTTAGGTTGGCAGCGAATTGTCGAATACAGTTCCTTGTATTTTCCTCCATTAATACAACAATACTGAAATAAATTCTACTGAAATCGGCACATCTGTAACCTAAACACATCATGGGACACAAACGATGCTTCAGCTTGAGAATAGAACAAATTATCATCATTGTCATTAAAGAAGTCTGGTAACGTCAGTATACAGTTGACTGTTTCCTGAATATGTTATATTGATGTGCCAGGATAGAGGAAGAAATATAACAGATACATACAAAGACTGACAGGATTTAGTTTCTTGGACATACTCCATTGCAAAATGAATGACTTTCAAAGAAAACTAAACAAATAATGGACATTGTGTTTTTTGTTTCGTCTCATCGTTGTGTCGCGTGTTACTTGGTTTTTTTTATTTCTGATTTTTATTTGTTGTTATTTTAATTTATTACCTGTTTGTTCCGGGTTTTATTTGACCCGATTCCATTTTGGAATTTCATGTTGTGTCTGTATCTTGCTGACTAAAGCAATCTCTGCTTATTTATGGTTTTATATTATTTGTTTAGTTTTCTTTGACAGTCATTCATTTTGCAATGGAGTGCGTCCAAGAAACTGAATCCAGTCATGCACTCCCATTGCACAGTTCTTTCAAAGATCATACATACAAATAGTCACACGAAGATAATATAATAACAGTACTAAACAATTATAATAAACAAACATAAAAACAAGAACTATAAACCGGAATATCTAGCGGTCTCACTGACATGTGGGCTAGTCTCCAAGAATATATACGTACTCAAACATAACGCAGCTGTTCACTAGCTGCTCGCTTCCATAGTGAAATGGGCATGCATATGGTTGCATTTTTGTTATTGGCACAACGACTTCCAGGAAGCGTCAAATAAGTCAAAGATCAACTGCGAAAGAAGCACGAACGTACAGTTTCTGGAATTCCAGCTTGCGCCTAAAAGAAAGCGCGAATTTTTCAGGTTCCTAGCAATAACTAACCTGGAATCCTTGGTTGATCAATAATATCAAGCAAATACTGATGAGTAAAGAACTTCTTTATGGACACCAGAGACAAGCAGCAAAACAAATTGCCAAAAGTAACCAAGAAGATAATCAAGGACACCACAGATGATGCAACTCTATAACAAAAAACCACTAGATACCAAAACAACCAGAATGAATGTTTACTAACAAGCTGACTACATAAAGCACCAGAAACACAGACTAAAAACAACAAACAACAAAAGGCAACATAACATGAGTATTGGACACCACAGAATACTAAAAAACATTAAAAATCACAACACGTATTTTCGGCCACATGGCCTTCTTCTGGACAAACAAACACAACCTCGAATATAAATTGGAAACCAATTTCCAATAACTTATTTCATGATGACAGGATTTAGTTTCTTGAACATACCCCACTGCGAAATAAATGACTGTCAAAGAAAACAAAAAATAAAAAACATAAATAAGGACGGTATGCTTTTTAGTTAACAGGATACATACACAACATAAAAATCCAAAAATGGAATCGTGTCAAACAAAACAACGAACAAACAGATAAATAAATGAAAATAATAAAAATAATAAATTTAAAAAAAACCACGTTAAAATACGACACAACTATTCCATTTTTTTGGAATTTTATGTTGTGCATGCATCCTGTTGACCAAAGCTTACTCTGCTTATTTATGTTTATTATTTATAGTTATCTGTGACGGTCATTTATTTCTAAATGGAGTATGTCCAAGAAACTAAATTGAGTCACGCACTCCCATTGCACAGTTCTTTCAGAGATCATACTTTCATAATACTCGTATACATGAGTGTGTTGAATTAACACATCATTTTTACAGCGTATACTCCAACGTTTGGTACGGTAACTCCCACTGCAAGAAGGACAGAAATCACTGGTTTTTTTTCTAGGTTCTTCCAGGTGAATGATAGAAATCGTGCTTGAGGCGGTCGATAGTGACGGACGTGCTGATGGTGTTTGTCACGGCATATTACGTCCGCTTCCGGTTGTTCCTTGACGCTGTAAATTGCGTTTTACACCTACTCTAGTTACGTCATGGTCAAGCGAACTCTTTCAAAAAATTACCTTCGAAATAAGCACGTAAACGCTAACAGTGTTATTTAAACTTAATATCCCGGCAAGATATTGTTGGTAACCTTTGTTGTAGGAGTGTAAGTGTTGTTACACTTCGAAAGAGTTAGCATATCATTTATCAGTAGCGGCTCGGGGGTTGTTGGCAGGGAGGACACGCTCTTGTGAACGCTCCGCCATATACCAATGGCTAGGGCCCGGTAGCATAGCCGTCTTTAGTAAAAGGCCGCGGCCTTAGATCTGGCAACAATGCCAGGAAGGATCACTTTAACACTTCTGTTAGCTCTCCATAGACAATGGATTTGCCTGATTCGTTATTGTGCCCCACATATAGGCGAATCAGTGGAAGCCACAGCCGTTGGAGGGACAAAAGAAGTGTTAAAATTACCCTTCCTGGCAGGGTTGCCAGATCTAAGGCCACGGCCTTCTACTAAAGACGGCTATGACGGAAAATTTTCGCGAAAAGTTTTTTGCCCCACTTTGTTTCAGTGTCTTACGTGCACACCTGCAGCCCAACTTCATGATTGTTGGCAGAATGTTTTTGTGCAGAGTTATTATTCATTTGACTGTGCCAATCAGTACATGGATAACTGTGACACAACACGTCTGTAATTTGTGGGTTTAACCTCCAGACGTTGTATGTTACGGTATCCAATCACTGACCACAAAGCAGAGCTGTTAACAGTGGCCCAAACTGCGAAAGAAAGAATGTGTACGAGAGTTTGAGATCTAACATCTTCTCAAATGAATTCGCAAAATTTCCGGGTCTCTCCGCATCACACAAACATCCGGTCAAGGGCAGAAGTCGGATGAACACACAGTAATTTGGAGTCCAGTATTCTGTCAGAAAATATCGCTAAATATGCAGGTGTCTACTAATGGATAGAGACAGGAAATTTTCGCGAAACGAATTTTCCACCATCTTGTTTCAATACCTTACGTGCACATCTGCTATTCTGCTTAATGATCAGTGATTGGATGTCTTGAACCATGGCCGTCTTTAGTAGAAGGCCGGAGTCTTGAATGTGGCAACACTGCTGCTTGTCACTTCTTGTCCACCCTAGTCTCTGCAACGTGTATAGATGCAGCTTTAGTGGCGTGTACACGTCTACACTGACTAGGCCAGCCAATGAGCGACCGGCAGCAAGCCTCCGATGCAGCGTTGTCATGTTCACGACTCCGGCCTTCTATAGGCGGTTCGGGATAAAGTGAGCACTCAAAGCCCCCCCAAAATTTATATTTTCAGCCAAAAAGTATCTTTCCGCGTATAACGGCTAACGGCGAGACGTGTCTAACCTCTCTGGACACGTCACTTGAAGTTTGCGAGTGTAAGATAAAATTCTGCAGTCAGTATGAATCGATACCGATTAATAAAAATTGTTTATTAATTATATTAAATAAAATTATGTCGATTTCTGTTGATTTTGTTTCTGTATAGTTGTATTTAAAAAGGAAACCACACGGAACTATATTTCATAATTTCGCTGCCAACCACATAAGCAGTAAGTAAACTATAGTTAATGTTGAATTATATGCAGTAACGTCTAGTGATATTTTTCAAAGGAGTGCTCACTTTATCCGGAATGACCTATACCGAAGACGGCCATTCTTGAACTCTAAGCGTCTAGGGTTCTACCAACAAATCACAGACGTGTGGTGTCGCAGTAACCTTGTTTTGATTGGCTCAGTCAAATGAGAGGCGTCTATAAACAAAGAAACGCTGCCAATAACCACGAAGCGCAGCTGCAGATGTGTAAGTAAGGCACTGAATCAAAGCGGTGCAGAATTATTTTCAGCTAAAATCACTGACTCTGTACATACTTCAGATTGTTAACCGTACACTTTACTACTCTTATTAATTTTTTTCTTAAATTGGTACTTACATAAAACTTAATTCGTTTTGAGAGTTTAATACACTACTCAGTCTTTGGTGCGACAGTCGCATGTTTTCACGCCACCTCCCTCGAAAACATACACGTGAAAAACTCCATCGTTTTTTTGTTTCCTGTCCATGCAGCCTTTCCAGGAATCTGTCCCCTGAGCTCCAGTTTTATATAATTAATTAGGTGAGCAGCAGCTGGGAGCGACTCCGGGCCGATTCTTTGTGCCGGCGAAACAAAGGCTCCTCGGAGACAACTAGTCTGGCCGCACGGATTGGGTTGTGCTGCGAGGGAAGGAGGAGGATATATCTACATCGTCTCTCGTCGTGGACCTGAGCCACAGAATATTTAGGAACACAGAAGTGAAATAGCCGGTAGACCTGCGAACTCAGACACACACGCCAGCAAAATGGCTTCCCTGGCCAGCAACATGGCGGAGACGCCTACAGCCAATCAGCGTGAGGCAGCTGCTGTGATAATCGCCAGCCAGTTCAATAGGAAACCTGCCGCAACATGCAGGAACCAAACAGCCTCGGGCAGCCAATAAGCGGCGAATTTCAGCCAAAGCAAACGAGCCGCCACGTCATTTCGCGTCTGTATTGCTATTTAGTCTGTACCTGAGCCAGCGTAGTTACACGTACCATTTCCATGGTTCTTGTACCCTAATTTATTTTGATGTACCATGTCGAGGTCGTCATGGTATGCGTATGTACCATAATCTGACTACCCGCCAGGTTTCTGGTGATTAGCCTTTACCAACGCCAGCGATGTTAATAACAAAAAAATTTAAAATGTGGAGGAATTATACCGGTAGGCCTACATCTGAAATTGATACTGCAAGTTACATTTTTAAGAGTTGATTTTAGAGGTGTTGAAATTATCCATGCAAATGAGACAGTGACGATCCTGGAGTACATTCTGAAAAGGGAGGGGGGAATGTGTCCTCAAACGTGATAAGAATACGTGTTTAGAAATATCGTCACATTAGGAAAATAGTGCACGACACGAAACATGGAAGACTTAGGAGAATCTTCATCTAGAGACCTGAAAAGTTCGTGTTATCATTTAGGCTCACGCTGGAATCCTATCTACTGTAAGTTTGTGTAAATTTTCGCAATTTGGAATTTGAATTATTTGACAGCTCGTAAGTGTGTGGGCCAATAATGGAAATGCAACTAATACACTACACACCTATATCCCTTTAACAGCAAGCAGCTAATGAGCATCTGCTGATTGTTTCAGATCACATATATTCTTGGAAGCTAGCCTACATGTCACTGAACCCGCGAATTTTCCCCGTCTCTCTTTTAACGCAAAATATAAACTATGCAAATCATGTTATTTACGTTTTTCCTTCATATATTGAATTTGTATGTAATACTAACAGAAGTGTTAAATATGAAAATAGTGATTTTACGCGTTTACTAAACGTGTACCATAATTTTGTGTCAATTTTAACATACGTAAACCAGTCGCGCAGAGATTTTCAGATAGTAAAATTATTTTCAAATCAGAACGCGAGTATTTTTGAAATTAAGTTGCTATAAATGCCTAGATATTACCATATTACATATTATAAAACGATAGTTATCCAATATTTTGTAGATTTTGTGGTTTCAAGCACTTATTTTTCTTAAAAACCATTTTTCATTTTTTTACTCGAAAGTAAAGCATACTGCCACATAATGCTATATAAATAAACGTCCGCTGATAGAATATCTACTTGGCGAATATTTCATCGAATTTTGATTCGTAGTTCAGATTTTATTGACGATTGAATATTCCAGTCGCCCGCTCGACATTGTACCTTGGCATACCCCTTAAGAGGGCGTGGTACATAATCCAACGCTAAAAGCATTAATCTATAACTGTAGGTTTCTTGAAACCAATTTACGAAAATTAAACAACAGCAATCCTAGACAATAGTTTCAGCCAACGTTTTAAACAACATTGTTTCCAGTGTCACAAACTTCTGAGGCACAATCTCTGACGCCGGAACCTCGTTCATTTAACTGCGGCGCAAGAGATCACGCGTAATGAATTAGTAATTCTGGATAAATATTTACTCATAAAGTTTGTAAATACCATTATCTAGGATTGTCATTGAGTATGTTATCCATATTGGCTTCGAAAAAAAAAAAAGCGTAGAAATCAATTGATGTTTTCAGCGTTTATTTATCTCCTATGCTCTCTTAACTCCCGGTGTCTTACGACTCTACCACCAAATAGCGCACGCGTGGTGTCGCAATCACCTGGATTTGATTGACACAGTCAAATGGGAGAAGTCCTCGCAAAATTACACACCGCCACGTAAAACACTGAAAAATGCTGGGACAAAATTATTTTCTCGTTAACTTCATATCCTACATAAATGCTCAGGACGTTGTGTTTTGGAAGACATTCTGTCACTGAAGATGTTCTGGATTTTCCAGAGTCTTCAGTCACGTGACGTATTCTCTATCCGTCTTCCCTTGCATGTAATAGTGACTGCTTTCCTCGCACACCAGGTAAGTTCCTGTATGGTTTTTCCCTGGTAGGTTTGAAGTGATTCTTTGAAAGCTGTTCGTTTTGGATGTGGTTTCATTTGTTTTTGTAACATTTACTCTACCATGAGCATCTCGATCTATTTTTTTTTATTTCAAGCTCTGATGGTCACGAGGAAAAAGAAGTACCAGGAAAAAACTCGAGAATTGATGTCTCGCTGAGCAAAAAAACGAATATATATAACCTGAGCAGGTGTTATGTCTACGATGCAAAGCTTCAAGTGGAAATCTGTTGTTTCTGGATGGTGTGTTATTTCGATGCCGGCCTCGTGCTCCTGTTGTGGTAATATTTCATCACCCGTAAGTGGTTACGGTTTGGTCAACACCGAAACGCATTTGCAGAAGAAGTTGAAGTTTGTAGTAATAGGTCAGCGGGAGAGTGGGTGGAGAGCATCGACTATTTGTGTGACTTATTTTTTTTTTACAGAATAGCTAAGAATACAGAAGCGCAACATTCGAGCCGCACTACCCAGCAATATGACGGAGGGTCTCAGCCAATCGGAAGTCGAACAGAGCAAAATGTGGCCAGGCAAAGGATAACTTTCCGCAACCCAAAATTAAAATATGAGCAGATGGTTCTTAAGCGAAAGCAGCTAGGCTTGAGAAGAGCTGTGTAAGTCAATGGATAGAGCCATGAAGAGTGATACGCGAATTATGCTGATTAATTTTAGGTAAAGTTGAACGCCGGTAACTTGAGTCACTGATTTTTTTATGAAAATAATTTTGCCTGAATTCTTAGCTGACAGAATTAAAAGACATGAGGTGACATTTATTATGACTGTTGCAATGTGAGATTACGATAAGCATTTATTGGTTTGTGGATGTACGCCATTGCTCATGTTTTGTTGACCAAACTTCTGTTAAAAGACGAAGTAAAAAAACCAATCCCAGAGGAATTCTAAAGATAGAATTCAGTCAGATTTCGATAACACCCAAACACAAAAGACAGACATAAAATAAACCAGATACCCAATATATAAAAGAAGATGTATTGTGACTAAAAACAGTGGACAGTGGACAACAAAAAGATGACAGAATGCAACACGACACAAGTTCTATTTTATTAAAAAATGCAACGTTTCGGGAATTGCAGTTTATCCCCGTCTTCAGGCTGAATGTACAGCTGGTCGGAACACCAAGTTGTGAATGGCGTGTGGTGTCACAGTTACCTTACAAACTAAAGGAGTATTTTGGACATACGATATTGCAGCAAATAACTTGCCACGAAATACCAGAGAATACACATAAACAAACAGACAAGTAAACTAACAAAAGGATTTCGTTTGCAAGCGGCAAACCAATTTAAACACATACAATTCCACAAGGAAATCAGTCTGTGATTTACACGAAAATAAATGAACACAAACGAGGACTAAAAAAAAAAAAAGTTGCAAACAAAGTCCTTCTGTTTGTTTACTTGTTTGTTTGTGTGTATTCTCTTGTTTTCTGTGAGACTCCAATTACTGCAATGGAGTATGTCCAAAATACTTTCTTTAGTTTGTAGCTTGCCCTCATTGCAAGAATCGTAAAAAAAAATGACTGTAACCTTGTTCTCACTGACACAATCATTCTTCAGAGTCACCCCTTAAGGCCTCGCTCTTTAGTTTTGCAGTGGTTTCGAAATATTTTTACTAACGCAAATTAATTCATATATCAAAAATTCATTCTTGCAGTTTGAACACTTATATATCATCGCGTGTATCTGAACTTTTCTGTTGCAATACACCAAACGGGTTTTTAGATTTTTGCCCTTGAAGTAGCACATATTTTGTCGTTAAAATAAGCCAACATTGAGCAAAATAATTTTTTACTAGCAAACGGTACATTATTTTAAAAATCGCTCAGGCGAAATTGTGTATCGTATGACTGTACATAGTCTCTAATTTTCTTAACGAATTTGGTTTAAAAATATTTGAGTTATTTGCAACTGTTTGAAATAAACGAAAGATCATGGCCTTAACATGGGTG
Organism: Medauroidea extradentata; assembly: GCA_003012365.1. Lineage (NCBI taxonomy): Eukaryota > Metazoa > Arthropoda > Insecta > Phasmatodea > Phasmatidae > Medauroidea > Medauroidea extradentata. Next base: position 43,878 of record PNEQ01055026.1, read on the forward strand.
ACGGTTGATATGACATGTCTTTGACGACTGTGCGCCAGTAATAAATGAATGATTCATGCGAACAACATTATAGGCAACAAAATGCAACATTTATGGTCGGTAATATAAATATCTTCTAGTAGCAACGTTGTAATTCATATAATTTCATTTATCTACTTGTGGTTTCAGCTGTTACTATAACCTACAAAAACATACCCAACACAATCAGTATGACAAACACGTTGCAGTGCTTTCCTACCTTTTACTATTTTTTTTATATAAATGTTGCTTAAAATTTTGTTTGTGTGGAACTTTTAAATGAGAAAAATTATCTTAATGAGTCTTACGTGTTACTCACTTGTACGATTAGAAGTTGATGTATACATACAGCGATTGTGCCAGTGTGTAGGACTGAGACATAAGCTGCTGCCAAATGAGACCGCCAAATTCAAGCACTGTTAGCCATGGTTCAGTACGCTTTCTTGAGTGAGTAAGTGAGTGAGAGAATATTGGTCAGCGTTTAACATCGAGGTCTTCAGTGCTGGTGAAGGGTGACATGAGGTGAGTACGGAGCGGCGCCGGAATGGTGAGGTCCCCGAGAAAACCCGCCGACCAACGGCATCGTCTGGCACGATTCCCACATGCGAAAATCCGGGGACCGACCTCGCAGGGAATTGAACCCGGTTAGCCTTGGTGGGAGGCGAGAGGTCTGACCATTCAGCCCCCGCGGCCCCCACACTTTCTTGAGAAAAGGCTTTGTGCAAAGCACGCGAGACCACACGGAATCAGTCAGTGGAAGCAAATTATAATTTTAAGCTGCACAACTTCAAAATATAGTGATTAGTGAAAAATTTGAGGTATTCATTGAACATTTGGTTTTACGTGAGTGTATTTGGAGGAAATGGGTAGAGAGAGAGATAGATAGAGAGAGAGAGAGAGAGAAAGAGAAAGAGCATTACTACAACCCTTTCTCAACTAGGAAGATTTTAGCTACTCCTGATGTCAATAGTATGCCTATTAGTAATATACGCTACATTTTAAAAATTCCTTCTATTCATCGACTTCACTCCACTTTGAGCACGCTGTTACAATATAGATGAAACAAGTGAGATGAAAATTGAGTAGTGCCGGATTGCAAAGGCTGGAGAAACGGGAGTGCCCCGAGAAGATCAGCCCGTCAACAGCCATGTCCGCGACATTTCCCACGTGCGAAGGTGTTGTGGATATATGGGAACACATCTACGCCCCATCAGACCAGTTCTGTGACCACATTAAAAAGAGGAGGGGGAGGGCATGGGGGTGAAAGTATTCATCCAAAACAGATACTATTCTCCATATTTTTCACTCCGGTGCATACATTAAAGATTTTCCGTATGGTAACTGAGCAGCATATATTCTGGAACTGTAGACGTTTTTTCAGGATATTTATAATGTGTACGTCAGATGCAGTAGCCTGAATAGTAACAATTTACACAGCACACACTTTTCAGGAGTTATATTTAACTGAGAAGAATATAATCGGAAATTGTAACAAATCAGTACTGTAAGCAGTTTTCAAGATGACTATCTTAAGGGCGCGGTCTACCGCAATTTTCATCACCATTCGTTTTATTTTTTATTTGTACCAGATATTTTTTTCTTATTAGGACACAAAATGTGACTAAATTTTGCTGTTGTGAAATTTTTTTATCTCTCATAGTTTTCACGTAACGGCTTGTTAAAGTCATATTTTTGCATGTTTCCGTTTTAACGACTACACTAAAACCAACTGATATACCAAACTCAAAAAAATCACAGTGGATAAAGACATTGCAGGCTACAATGACATGCTCATGAAAGTGTAGAATAAAAATTATTTGAATTTTAAAAAATTGCTGAAACTGAAAATAAAAATTACAAGAGTTCAATAATTTTTTTAAAAATACAAATAATGTTTATTCTTTAATTTTATGAGCATGTCATTGTAGCCTGCAATGTCTTTAATCACTGTGATTTTTTTGAGTTTGGTACATCAGTTGGTTTTAGTGTAGTCGTTAAAACGGAAACATGCAAAAATATGACTTTAACAAGCCGTTACGCGAAAACTATGAGAGATAAAAAATTTCATAAGAGCCAAATTTAGTCACATTTTATGTCTAAAACAAGAAAAAAAAATCTGGTACAAATACAAAATTAAATAATGATGATGAAAATTGCGGTAGACCGCGCCCTTAAGTTTAAAAGTCTGAATGGTTTCTACACTGGATTAAAAAAATAAACTTGGCTTAAATCATTTCCTGAGTAATAAATATTCAGGACATCTTTGAACATAGTTTGGTGAAAAATGCCCGGAATAGTAGCCATTCTGGTCGTATGCCTTTCACGCTCCATATTTTAAACTGCAGTTCGCCTTGGGAATGCAGTGGTGGATTTAGAAACATTTTGTGGAAGAGGGGGGCCCTTATGTGATTGTATGTATTGTAAAAAGTCTCAGGCATCTCAAAAGTGTAGTTGTTCACTGTTACAGAACATAAGAAACAGCATACATACAAGTAGGACACTGAGAACCTGGGTTGACTAACGACTTAAGTCAGAAAATGGCGTTTGAGATAATCAAGTTTAAAGTTTCAGAATCCCCACTAAATGAATATATTCACCTGTATATGTTGGTCTCTAGCTCCATATATTATTGTCTGAGAGAAACCACTTGTTTATAGTATATAGAACAAGGTTTGGCAAATCTAAATTCACGATGGGTGGACTAACGACTTAAGCCGGCATAAGTCGTTAGTCCACCCAATTCCTCATTGTACTTGGATCATCGTAGAACAAACTCAGGTTGTCTTGAGGCAACTGGGCATACTTTGGCTACATAATTTTCAACACTATTTGGGGGAGAGTCTTCATCACGAAAGGCTCCTCCCCCCCCCCCTTCTTAAATCCTCCCTTGGAATTACGTGACCTTGACGAACGACTAAGGTCTGGCGTGACACTCGGCTCCCTAAAACGTCCTCCTGATTGATTTCCTGGGCGGTCTGTGGCGGGGCACCGCGACTAAGTCGTAGATTGGCGGCGTGATCAGTAACCGCTGTAGATGGATGTCTTCTCCTGGCGGCTCGCAGCAGTTCACAGACCAGGGCCTCACTTACAGTGGGTGGGGGGGGGGGGGGGTGGTGTTCCGATAACAACAACCAGGCGTAACAAGACGCCTAGATCACCGCTACATGCCGTCTAACAAACATAGACTCCGTCACCACGCCTAAGGTATATTGCGGTTAACTGAGGCGCGCAGAGCAGAAGTGTTGTAAGTCCAACATTGGCAAAATGGGATAACTGAATGTGAGTCCACGACATGGCATCCTCTTTTCAGTGCCATAGTTATGTAAGTGCATAGTTCACCCATTACCATGTAGGGTGAAGCACTTTACTACTGCTGTGACAATGTCCCGCCATTTTTCAGTTCAGTCGTGAAGTACATCCATGGTATTGTGAAAGACGGAGTTGAGCAGTTGAGTGATACTTATGTATGTACCATTCACAAAAGTACACCCATTTTGTTCATACAAGCTTTATACTGTATGTTTTTTCACAGGTCTGTTTTTCTCCCATCAAAGACGTTCGACTTACATAGATAAATGTTAAAAGTTTGTCACACGGACAATTTCTGCCGCTTGAGCGCTGGTATCGGTAATTGGTGCAAACTTACACAACCACAGAGCTTTCCTGAATTTTAAGTTACATTAGGTTGATAACACGAAATTGGTTTCTTTTCACTTCAAAATTAACTTAAATTACTTCTGTCATTTCCAAGCCCATTTCAATTAAATTTTTTTACGGTTTCGTATTTTTATGGTGCCTTAGCAATAGTAGCGAAACTAGCGGCAGAAATTTTCCCCGTGCCAAACTCTCCCATTAAAAAAAAAACACACATTTTCCTTGTAACCTGTAGTGAAATTTACCCTAGGTGTATTATACCACATGTTAGGGAGATAATATAATTTCTAAAGCAACGATTTTTTAATGTTTGCAGAAATTAGTAAACTCTGTTTCATATGAGTTTGGATAAATATGACTGGAACTTATTAATATTTTGTGATTTGTTATACAATGCACAACATTTTTAGCTCTAAAATGAAACTGAGATATCCATTTCAGTATTTGTACTGCAAAGTTTGTCTTGTGTAGTGTCACTAATCACAAAATATTACAAATTATTGCCCATAAGTTGCTGTCAAATGTATCCAAACTATCATGAAACGGAGTATAATAGTTGCATGTCAAACCAAGCTTTTTATTTTTTTTTTTTCTCGCTTTCTAGGTTTTATTTTTAAGACAGAGCATTGCGGTATTATAGACTCTAGCGTGTTTGCTACGACTTTTAACGCCAAAACGTAAGTAGATCTCGAATAATAATGTGATAGTCAAGTTCGTAAGTATGGATGTTGACATATCGCGGAAAAATTTAAATGTTAGACTTCAATATAGCATTCCATAGCTGTTATTGGCGTGTCCTCATCATGATCGGCTAACCGCAGGGACGCGTCTAGAGGGGGTCAAAAGGGGCACTTGCCCTGAGCCCCTTATTCTAGGGGATCTCACTTTTTGGATTAAAAAAATAAAAATATTATAATTTTAAATAAATGGGATTTTCTAAAGCTCCCATTAAACCACGATGGTAGCTGTGAAATACATATTTTAAGTGTAAAGTGCTTGTATAAAGACGACATTGATATTCAGGGTTGCCAAAGTCAGAGCTATGACAACGCAGCTAACATGTCAGGAAAGTATGAGGACGTACAAGCGCATATCACTGCTTCTAAAAAGGATGGTGCCTCAGATTTGTGCTGTCCCTGGCCTCACAGTCTCATAAAGTGGCTCTGAACCAATGATATTTCTTGATGCGACGCTACTCAAGTGTTGTGATTCATCGTTGAACAACTACATAATCTACTCTCAGTCATACCAGGCGTATGCCACTACACGGTTTTGCAAGATATTGTTGCACAAAAAGTGTTTGCTATTTTCCACTACCTCTACTCTTACGTTATAAGTGGAGGTTATGGTATATCGAAAAAATATTTTGTACCAACATACCGTTGAAAACACTGTAGTTTCTTACAACATATATGATTCGGTCACAGAATATTTCGGAATACATACGTGAAACAGCAGGTAGGATGGCGAACTGAGTCACACACGCCTGCAAAATGGCTTCCCTGGCCAGCAATATGGCGGAGACGCCTACCATCAATCAGCGTAACGCAGCTGCCCTGCTGGCTGGCAGCCAGGCCAATAGGAAACCTGCAGTAACATGCAGGAACCAAACATACACGGGGCTGGTATCAACAACCTCGGACAGTCAATAAGTGGTGTAGTTAGCTCGTATCAAATGAGCCGCCACGTCATTTCACGTCTGTGTTATTATTTAGTCTGTGATTCGGTGATACGCTTCTGACACAACGTAGCTGTATGCAGGCCAATAATAGGCACCAAATATTACAATACCGGGATTATTATTGGCTCAGTCAAATAGGGCAACATCACTACGTACAAGCAAAAGCCAATAATCTTCTGGTAAGCTGAACGTGTGTTGAAATCCAGCAAACAGTCAAGTTTTCTTGCGATATACCATCATCTCTAGTTATAAGGTTTAAGTTTAGAACGTTCTGTTTAAATTATGTATGCATCATTGTATCTTGTCTTACAATATTCACTCTTAAGGCGGCCGCCTGGTGAAGGGTGTGTTTGTGTGAGAGGCGAAAATCTATGAGGCGCTACGAGCGACGTCGGCCGGCACTTGTATTGTGATATCGCCTCTACGGCCAAAGTCGTAAACGCGCGCACAGAGTTCCCTCCGTAACGTTTTTACTGTGGGACTTTAAGCGGTGACCCTATCATTTTATTGAACGCCTCACTGTAGCAAAGTCCAATGAACTTATAGACCTCAATTTATAACGAATCCGTTACATATGTCTTGAGAAACAACCGCCTGAAAAAGCCGCTTTTAGTCTATTTTGAGGGCTTTGAAATAATGTTTCCAATGTGCGTGGTGTCTTAAAAGTCCCATTCACAAGTAGTTTGAAGGGTTTTCTTTTCCTAGATAAGCAGATTTACTGGTTTCTGGGGAAAAAAAAACGTAACTCCGAACACGTTGCAGGCTGTTCGAGCGCCAACTAGGCGGGCGCCTTAAGAGGGCGTGGTACATAATTCAACGCAAAAAGCATTAATCTATAACTGTAAGTTTCTTGAAGCCAATTTGCGAACATTAAACAACAGCAATCCTAGACAATAGTTTTAGCCAACGTTTTAAACAAAACAGTTTCCAGTGTTACGAACTTCTGAGGCACAATCTCTGATGCCGGAACCTCGTGCTGCATTTACTGCGGCGCAAGAGATCACGCGTAACGAATTAGTAATTCTGGATAACTATTTACTCATAAAGTTGGCAAATACCATTATCTGGGATTGTCATTGAGTATTTTATCCATATTTGCTTCGAAAAAAGAGTAGAAATCCATTTATTTATATTCCACACACTCTTAGGCCGGTATTCCTAAGAAAAAGTTAGGGTCTACATAAGCACTACCATCTCAGGCGCCAGAAAAGCAACGTCAGAGACCTTACTCGCTGAGCGTATTCCTAGACGTGTTTGCGCTGTGTCCCAAGATGGTGTCAGGTAAGTCACGGCTTATTATTCGCCGACCCGCGCGGCACTAAAAACAAATGAAGGCGACGATGAGCGCTGCCGATTTACCACGGCTATAACAAGAACACGTTAAACTTTGTACTTTTGAAACGTATTATTTAGCATTTGAATTTGTTTGCAAATTAATTACAGTAACAAAGAGATAAAAATCACGGATTATAACGGTCACAATTAAAATATTCAATAACTATTTCTTGTTAAAAGTTAAAACAGTAGGTACAGTAGCCACGCGATCGCAGTGTTTCCGTTCATATTTTTATGCTGATTATGACCTGAAATGTTATATTAGCATATTATTCGGACACGTGGAATTATATTCAAA
>PNEQ01055040.1:0-50000 GCA_003012365.1 Medauroidea extradentata
TGACGTCGTCTGGTCCGTCTGCCAGACTAGATGTCCAGAGCTTGTGTCATTTATGTGCCATTAAATAGCAGCGTACTTTTTTTATAACGTCTAGTTTCAAGTAGCATTCAAGATAGTTTTCGTGTCGGACTGGTAGTTCAGGTTTTTAACTGTCTGTTAGTGATCATTTGATGATAATGATAAAACAAAACAAAAAAAAGGAGAATTTTCACCGTTATTTAGGCGGCAGAATTTCGTTTCATGACATTTAAAACATTAAAACGACACGCGACATGTATTATATTTATAACGACGTCATTGAAACAAAGAGTCACAGAATGTCTGATGTAGAGGAACCGTCAACGGAAAGTCTGCACGCCATGAGAGGGCCTTGTTCTTAGAGACTATAATATACCCACTAAGCGAAAGCCAGTAATCTTCCTACAAGCTGAACGTAGGTTGAAATGCAGCAAACATTCTAGTTTTCCCGCGATAAATCTTCCCATCCGTTACAGCGTGACGAAGTGTTTTAAACGCCATTCATTAACATTCTGCACATGTATATATTTTATTATTTGCCGTACGAGAGCCAAACTAGTGTTGGCAATAGCAAGAATTCTTAGTGTCTCGTAGTGCCCTTCGCGTCGCGTCTGTCGCCCTATTGTGACCCCAGGATAATTTGTTCCCATATTTTTATCCATGTGGCAATATTTTCCTTTTCTCAAAGCTGAAAATAATTTCAGTCCGAAAGTGATATCGTGAAAAGTAGCTGAGTCAAACCGAATATAGTTCAACATGCGAGTCTCTTGCGACTGGCGGGGCTGCGATGGCCGAGTGGATGCCTCCCCCCCCCCCCCGTAGCACAGTTGGTTGAGCGACCGACTTGGATACGAGGGGTCCTGGGTTCGATTTCCAGGTCTGGCTGGGTGTAAAATTTGTGTTTGTCCGTTAGCGTCTTTTCAATTGTCAGAGTCACCCAATACTGTCACACCTGGGGAATTGTCAAATAATAAAGCTATAAAAGGGGGATGTTTGGCTCGTTGGCGATGTTGCGACCTCGGCAAGGAGCTTAACATTTTATTTAAAAAATGAAAAAAAAAAATGGTCAGACCTCTTGCCTCCCACCAAGGCGATCCGGGTTCGATTCCTGGTGGGGTCGGTCCCCGGATTTTCACACGTGGGAATCGTGTCGTTGGTCGGCGGGTTTTCTCGGCCAGCTCCCGTTTCACCCGCCACTTCATTCCGGTGCTGCACCATACTCACCTCATGTCACCACTCACCAGCGCTGAAGACCTCGATGTTGAGCGCTGACCAAAATCTTTCACTCACTAGTGCGACTGGCCGGGGATCCAAGGTGCCTTATGCCAGTTTTGCGCGCGGCTGGCCGCCGCATAGGAGTTTTCTAATACTTCTTTTTGCACGACGATAGCTAAGTGCTATGACGCACGAAGGGACCGGTCGGACCAGTTACCTGTGTTATGTCTGGATCCTTGAACCCGGTCTGAACAGGTAATACGGTGCTACTGCGAACACGTGGCATTTTTTACTTCAGCAGCGGAGAAAACAAAAACTCGGCCCAACTTTTAAAATCACCGCTACAGGTGTGGTGATCAAATCATTTGATACGCACAAGAGATTTACAATTTTTTTTTTTTTTTTTTTTTTTTTTGGTTCCGTGATTTGATCACACGACAAGGTCAGCTTCAGAACGTAAGTAACACAGGATTTAGCTATAGAATTGAAATTGTAACTCATCTTATGAAGCAGAATCCCGTAAAAATTAACACCTCCATTACAGTTACAATACCGGAAGGAAACACACGGAAGAAAAATTTTTCGAGCGTGGGTCTTAGTGTGATGTATACAAATATAAAAAAAACACAAATATATTGATGTATATTTTTTCTTTTGTCAAAGCAATTCCACACATTGTTTAGTTTGAAGAAACATTTTCATTTTCAAAAGTTCCAAATATTACTCCCTCTCTCTCTCTCTCTCTCTCTCTCTCTCTCTCTCTCTCTCTCTCTCTCTCTCTCTGTCTGTCTGTATCTTAAAATAAGTTACTATATTTTGTACTTTGGCAAAACGTAATATTTATTTAGTTATTTGTATTAGTAACTTATTTGTTATGGAAATGAGACAAAGAATTTCTCTTTGTTTCGGTAATCAAACGACTAAGAAAATTTTTGAGCCGTTTTTCTAAAATAATCTTCATTCTTCGTGTATTCTTTTTTAAAATTAATTTATATTTTCTTGAATGCCAAACTTTTGTTGGTTATGTGGTTATGCAGTATGAAATTACGTAAAATAGTTCTAAAACAATTTTTTTTCTACGGCGGAGATAAACTTTGTTACGTAACTTCGGGAAAAAATATATTAAAATATATTTTTGTATTAATAATTTTACTTTGACGAAGTGAAATGCTACTCATGTGTATCGCGTAATGTTCCGGAATATTTTACAAACGTCGTTTTTATACAGAAAAGGATTTTTTGTAGATTAGCTGTTTGTCATAGAATTACTTATAAGCTTATTTTATTTAACAGGAAACTCAAATAGTCCCAGTAACTAAGTCGAAACTTATGTATTAATTGAATTTGTAAGATTTACTGTATAATTTTTGTAGTGCTTTAGAAGAAAATTATCACTTACTGAAAAAATAAAACTGTGGGAATATATCGCATGTTAATTGGTTTTAACAAGCCTCACATACATTTACTATACGGAAAATAAGAGAAACGTGTAGGACAATAATCAAAGTCGTGACTTCGCACACCACTGAGTTTAGGTGGTGCACGCTAACTGGTCTCTGAAAAAAAAACCGTAACTTCGAACAAGCTGCAACAAGAAGCGCCAGCTAGTTAGCCGCATTAAGAGGACTGTATATTTAGCCGTCGAACAGCGTCGTGGAGTGTCACGCGAATACTTTTTTTTACGCGAAACCGCTGAACTCATTCTTATTGTTGTTATCTATGAAATGAACACCCACTTGAAACTACGTATGCAACGTTTTGAAAATTCAGTATGCTTGTTAGTAACATGACTTTTGAGGCCTCTGGAAATGGCTAAAAACGTTTTTTTTAGACCGCTGTAACTCTGAAAATACGACCTGAATCCGTAAATTGCAAAATGAGATGCGTGCATTGGTCTTTACTTCATACTATTCAAAAATTAAATGTTAGGGTCACCCCTTGAAGTTCCACAGGAAAAGAGTTGTAGGAAAACATTGCACGCCAATTTAGTGCGCTGGGAATAGAGGCCATGTGCCTATCGTCGAGTGTTGTGCTTTGGCTTTTATCGATCCGCTGTTACCACGCTTTAAAAAAAAAAAAAAAAAAAAACAGAAATTTCCAAAAACAGTACACAATACTATTATTGACCACCCTAACCGTGCTTGAAATGCGTTGCAGCGAGTTACGGCTATTATTTTTTTTGACGAAATTATTTAACGTGGATTATATTTGTATACTTACGAAAATAACACACACTTCAAACTATGTCGCTGTATTTTCAAAAATACATTTTTTTTCGGGCCCTTCAAAACGGCCAAAAATGTTTTTTTTTTTTTTTTCAGACTCTCGTTCGTGAAAACAACAACCGGATTCGAAAAAAATCTATATAAACAAGTGTTAGACTTTGAACTTTGCTGCCCGCAAATAAAATAATGTGGTCACAGCTTAAAGTCCCGTAGGAAGAAGGATTATAGTAAAGCACTGCACGCCAGCTGAGTGGCTTGCACGGAGAGGCGATAATACATTACATACGTCGGTCAACAGCGACCTTACCGCTTCTGTCTCTCACACTCACAAACGCAGCCTATCTAGGCAGGCCTCTTAGGAACGCGTGAGGGCTAAATCTGCGATATAAAGTAAAAGGCAAATATAACGAATCACGCTAAGATTAAAGTTTGTAAATGCCTGATTGTGGATGTGTTATAGGGTTTTCGCGTCAAAGAGAACACTGTTGAAGCCCATCTTGTCTAAAACAATAATATAAAATTGTTTCTAATGTATTCAGGCGTTAACTTTCAAGTATGATACGATTTACACACTTTGATCGTTACTCAAACTTCTTTGTTTACGTCAAGAAGTAACCTGTAACAATCAATAATTTAAAAAGAAATAAAATAGCTGGGATTTTAAAAAGTGCTCGCTTTTTTCTGAATCACGTATATTTTCAACGTCTGTACCAATATCGTACGATATTATCATACGGCCAGTATATACGCTACTGTTCCATTCAGGCACACTACTTTTTATGTTATTAATTTTATCCATCTAGACTATAATGACGGCTTATACTTTTTAGTCTTCTTATCAAACTAGCTTTTGAGAGAGAGTATAGAGGGATGTGGAAATTCATGTTCATTGGATGATATTTATCGGAATGTCTTGAAGCTATAGCACGAAGTGTCAAAAGAATTTTAGGAGATGTTAACTGGGATTTTTTTTCTTTAAATTGTGTTTCATTGTAACATGATCACGCGCGTGTGTTAAATCGAACGGATACGCCAAGAAATTTATTTTACCGAGCTGAGGTTCAAGCTTCTCCCGTTTAAACGCCAGCAAGATAGTCAAATGGTCCAATAAACCGTGTCAGATCCACCACTGATTACTGTCTACTCGCGTTTAAGTGAGATCGCGTGAAGTACATGCACGTGATCGAAGGTAAGGTCTACCCAAAAAACACACAGTGTTCACGTGATTGCAACTTGCATTCAGGGGTGCTCGGAATGCTCGCCACGTGTAGTGGCAGACAAGTATTGAGGGTAGAATACCATGCAATAATTGGTGTAGGCGAGTATGAACACATAAAGTCGTGGGGACCTATGAGTGTGAATGAGATAGGTATGAAGAACCCCGAGAAATCTCTTTCAACAGTGACATCGTCCAGCACAGTAGACAATGCAGAAATGATGAAACACACAGAGAATAATATCCTCGTTAACTGATAAGGGGCAGAGAAAGTAAAAACAAATCGTTCACAGCAGGGCTGTTACATATTTAGATATGTTGATAATTTTCCACATTAATGTTTTCGATGTTTGGTACATGACGATTCTCGATGTTATCTACGATACTGATCTATGTAATTAAGAAATATACGTTCATTAACATTATCAAACCATCGGTATTGCGCAACTGACAATGTTATGAAACCCGTAAAATATTGTTGTAAATACATTAATTCCACACTAACGATATTTGCATCATACTTTTAACAAAAATAAGAGATATAGACACTAACCATTTTATGAACATTATGCGAAGTTTAGATGTAATTGCTATCATTCATGTTTCACGTGTTGTAGATATAATGACTATACCGAACATGTAGTGTATGTATCACGATATACGATCGATAAGTGAATAAAGAGTACATAACAGCCCTAGTTGGACGTACATGTGTTTACTTACGTTTGAATGTAACAGTGAAACACATTTACAGTTGCCGTTTTTGTCCGAATAAAACACTATCAGAAAACAATACGTATACTCGCTTGACCGGTCACAAATTTAACTCTCGTCCCACTGCAGCAACGCGCGCTGGTTAGTAGCTTGTACACCCCTGACCGCTTATACTAGTATCATGCACACTTGTTTACAAACTACAACTATCACATCTCGGAGAGTGAACTACAGTAAGTGTAGTTAACATTTGAAATGGTAACAACGGCGACAACCGAGCGAAGCAGAGCAACGGTAACACGCTGGACTCGTATCCGGGGGACCCGGGTTTGATCCCCAGCCCTGGCCATCCTGATTTCGGTTTTCCATTGTTTTCCGAAATCGCTCCAGGCGAATGCTGTGATGGTTCATCAACAAAGGCCATGGCCGACTCCTCTCCCAGCTGCTGTCATTGCACCAAGTTGTGTGTGGCCGTCTATATGGCCTCGCTGTCGACGAGAGACAAAGCCAACTTGTATCACACTACAGGAATGGCAAAAAAAGTGTCGTAAGACAATCTTGCGGTATGTGGCGTAACTGTTAGTTATTTTGGCAACCATTATTTTAATTTGGTTATATGTTATTAATTAAACGCGCTTTTCTACCATTTATTAGTTTACTTTTGTAGTAACCTTGACACCATAGTAAATAAAACATATTATTAAGAAATATGTGTTAAATTACGCAAACATTATTAACTTTCTTTACATAACTAGATAGTTGAGTAAATAACTGTTAAAATTGTATTATATAAGCCTTGCTGTTCGTTGTAACTTGCCTTTTAATGGTTAACTGTGACAGAAAGTTGCAAGGCTTTAATTAGAGGCGAGGGAAATTATCAACATGATTTAAATACTAACCTAAATACATAACATTCATGCAAAACTTGTTCAATTTAATGTTCTGAATGCAATGCAAGGTGTCTAGATACACCGTTACTGTGACAATCTAAAATAAATAAATCAGTAAACAGAACGAAAACCTAAGTGAGACTGCTGACACGAGAACTTAGTAGATAAAAAAAGCACGTTCCTATGTTAGAAGTGTAGTGTGAAATAAATTATGGTCGCGAGTTAGTATCTACACTGTGTTTTACGAATGTTATATTTTAAATACACAAGAAATCGAATTTCGTAAAACCGTCACATAGAAGTGTTGAAATTTGGTTTTACTATGTAGTCTTTATTTAAAACAAATCATATATTAGTACTAATTATTGATTTATATAAATTGTCTTAAATTTGATAAATAACAGAAGTTATGTGCTTTTTGTTTAAAAATTGCTATAGGCTCCGTAATAAAAGCAATTTTCAATAAATAAGTGTGACGGTTATACGATATCGGCACCCTTAAATATGATATATATATATATTTATTTACTTACTTATTTATTTATTTAAGCAGCGTAAATAGAAGCCTATTTAGTGCTGTTGTCTGTTGGCTTAAGACAACAAAAAAAATATTCTCGCAGAAATTACACAAGTTGTCTTGCGTTAATTCCAGAGCATTTTATCATACTACTATAAACCATCTACATAGTCGCTCAGAAATTAAACCTGATATAAATGTTTTTTTTTTCATGATATATATTAAATTTAATGTTTATTTTGTGTGTTATATTAAGTTATGACATTATATATATATATATATATATATATATATATATATATATATATATATATATATATATATATATATATATATATATATATATATATATATATATATATATATATATATATATATATATATATATATATGTATATATATACACATACATTTTGTGCTGTATAGTTGCTTATATATGAACTTAATATATGTGAAATAAACGTTTTTTTGAATTATTTTACTATGACGAATACGTCTAGCATTGCTAACACAATGATCACGTAAACAATTTGTATGTATTTTCGAATTCATTTACGTCTTAAAAATAAAAACGACATGATTAATATTTAAATGTTTCTTGCGTTTGCGATATAATATTTACATCACCATTTCCATTTTCTTACGTTTGTTTCTCCTAAGTTTGAAAACCCAATTTCGAAACTCCTGAAATAGTTTCTTTGGACCAACAGCAATATAAAATCCCTAAATATTTATCTACTTAAAAATAATTTCTTAGCCTATATCATTTGTTAACGTGCGAAAGTTGTTATGTAGCATGCCTGGCAAACAGTACTGTGCAAGCACGTCAGTAGTACATGTTGCATAGATGTAGGCGTATAACTCAGTGTTAGATGTCACGTGCCGATATCTTACGCAACCTGTCCTGCAGCGCACTGATCTCCAAGCGTATTACGTCACAATTTTTGTACGCAATCGAACGATATTCAAATACTTCCCTGTGCTTAAGTGTTGAAAGCTTTTGTTTTACTGTGTTTACAAATAAACCCTGTCTGGAGTAGAGAAAATTACTTCCCAACGTTCAGAACTGTAATTACTAACACGACGGGGCGTGGATTAGACGTATTGAACTTGTTTTCAGCTGATATTTTTATTACCACACACAAGTATGTATATATATATATATATATATATATATATATATATATATATATATATATATATATATATATATATATATATATAGGTCACAGATTCATGTAGTACAGTCGGTGAGAGAGTGAGTGAGTGAAGAGGTTTTGGCATCGTCTGGCACGATTCCCACACGCGAAAATCTGGGGACTGACCCGGCCGGGTATCGGACCCGGGCCGCCTTGGTGGGAAGGGCAGTCGGTATCCACGAGTTAATTCACCCTTTACTTCCGCTGTGCTGTTTTTTTTACCTTCAATGAAACTTTTCTAGCCAACTAAATGGCTTACGACTTTTTGCCTAAGAGTATTTTCTGCTTATTTTTTATATCACAATTCACTTAGAACATTCTGTATCCGCGAATTATGTGACATCCTGCATAAACCTATAAATGTGTATATACTTATGTATATGTACATACACTCACGATCAAAAACTGGATAATAGCAGTATTTTTAGAATAATAACACCGGTCAAAATGTTTCCTTTGTACACTACGCGAGGCGCTTTAAAGTGACCAGCTTAATTTTCAGTGGCTGATGTGTACGTAAGACAACTCTGAACAGGACGTTATCCATCCATGAAGGATATTGTAGCATATAATCCTGTCTGAAAATACCGATACATTTAGTAAAACACGATGAGAAACTAGGATAAACATGAACTATGGCACTAACTACGTAGGTGTCTGCTATGAAAAAAAAAACTATTTAAACGAGGAAAGAATTTTAAACTAATTTTATATTCTTTTCTGCATTATATGTTTAGACACCATAATCAGAGTCGAACATGCTCTCCAAGTGCATAAGAACGTACATTTATTTTAAATTTATTCGAAAAAATTTATATCTATAAAAAGCTTGAGAAAAACTTTGAAAACTGACGAAAATATTATCCCCCATTACAATAATAAAGGGGACAAAATAATACTCGTGTAAGTTTTTTTAATGATAGTGGACTAGCAACTTTGAAGGATTTTCGCATGGGAACAATAAGGAAAAAACCGTTTGCACAGACGACCGTGACAAATTAAGTAGACGATATCAAAAATACGTGGGTATGCAAAGTTCTCAAAACGTCGCAGTTGTTTCGTCAAGGAAAACCCGTAGTGTTTATTTGTGTTGACTTCTTAACATCACGTGGTTTTGTTTGTGTAGATACGCGTCTGTTCTCGCCTCAGTGTACGTCATAGTTGTCCGGCTGTGTTATTCGCACATAAGTAATATTTGTACGGTAAACACATGCATATTATTTCGTTTCTCCCTCTGCGTTTTTGTCTCGTTTATTTGATCATGTTACGTAATGCATTTTGCAAGATTGTGTCCGTGTGTTTGTGTGAAAACTTACACAGGATGATCATAAAAAAATACATAACTTTGAATGACTATATTATCAAAGGCAAACAACCCACAACCTTGGTCGTACAGTCAAATGGACCGTGGGACAATGACGTTTGTTCACAATATCTTCATTAAGGGAATGGAAAGGTACGAAGCCGAGCGGGCAACTGGAGTGACAATCTTCAATAAAATCTTAACTACTCATCAAAATTCGATGTATTTTTTTTTTGCCGAGAAGATATCTTTACAGTGGACGTTTATTTATATAGCACTAAGCGGTAGTATGCACTATTTTCGAAAAATATTTTTTTTTTTCGAAAAATAAAAGCTTGAAACCACAAAACTACAGAAATTGAAAAGTGTCATTTTTATAATTTTAACATAATAATATTAAGGCCTCTGTGATAACGGAATTTAAAAAATACTCACATTTTCATTTGAACATAATTATAACATCCGAAAATCTCTGCGTGAGAGAAACGGCTTTAATAGACGGAAATGAATCGTAAAAGTAAGTTACCACCTGCCTGTTGAACTTTGTTAGTTTAAATATGTTGGGCGTGATACACTTTCGAGGTGCATCAAATGTTGTGGCTGCAGTTTGGTTTCTTCATGGGGTGTCCGTGAAACGATAGCAAGCGAACTGCAACACAAGAACTCTTTGTTGTTTATCCACCCCCACCCACGTTCAGTGGCTGCAAATTTATTTGTAGAGGGCACTGGAAATATTATGCACCGGTATACGTGTATCAATCTGCGTGGTGATTACGTTGAAACATATCAAAGACATGTGCTTACCATTTGACTGTCAGGCATTTTACAATTCATTCCCGTTTTTTTTTACAGATCGTCGTAGGTTGAAAAATATAAAACTCGTACTTCAGACTGTCTCACGACTAAATTATATATAGTAAACTAAGGCTCAAAAGTCAGGAAACCAAAATAAATAATACCAGACATAATTTAAAATTATTAAAATAATAAAGAAGTTTAGCTTTTCTAGTGAAACCGTGGAAAATGTATACCAAACAAAGGTATGGTGTGACACATTATAATATCGAACTATTAAAATTACGCTTCATCAGCAATCCATTTTAGTAGTCTGGCGCCTGACTGAAATTTAAGTTCAGTTTCAGGGCGCGATCTGCAGCAATTTTCATCAAGGTGTTTTTATTTTTGTACCACATAATTTTCTTCCTATTATAGACACAAAAGTGACTAAATTTTGCTCTTGTGCAGTTTTTTAACCGCTCATAGTTTCTGCGTAAGGAATCGTTAAAGTCGAAGTTTGCATATAAACCAACTCACTTATAAAACTGAAAAAAAATCACAATTAATAACGATGAAGTAGGCTACAAGTTCAGCTATGTTAAACCACAAGATAAAATATTTTTACATTTTGAAATACAATATTTAATATTTTAAATCCTTATTTTAAAATTTAGCAGTTATATTTAAATACGAAAAAGTAAAATATTATTTGTTATTATGTACGAGTAACTTTAGCCTGTGTCGTATTTATCCACTGTGAATTTTTTTCACTTTGGTTTTAGTGTTGTCCTTAAAAAACAGTAACATACGTATTGACTTTAACAAGCCATTACGCAAAAACTATGAAAGATAAAAAATTTCACAAAAGCAAAATTAAGTCACATTTTGTGTCTAAAATAAGATAAAAAATATCAGGTACAAATATAAAATTAAAAGTATTGTGATGAAACTTTCTGTAAACCGCACCCTTAAATAGTTTTAACTCTTCTTTGCATCAATGTTCTTAAGGGCGTTGGACCCGTAAAAATTAAAAATTTTGTATGTGTGCCAAACACTTTTCAACTTTTGCACATCAGATAACACGTCATTTCCCCAAAATAAAAAAAAAATAGGCCCCATAGTTTTTGTCGAATCACTCATCAAAGTCTCATTGCGGTGTAGCCAAAATAAAAAAAGTAATTAACGAATTAATTCAAAATTACAGGAACTGATAGTGAGTGTATCAATGCATTTTACGACATGGTTCACAAAAGTTAGTTTTGAAAATTTCAGTAGTAGCCAAAAGTCAAAGTTATTCAAAAATTTACTCATTTTCATCAATTTTTTAAATTACAAAAAGTTATCGCTTTGTGTTCACAAAAGTGTCTTGAAGTAGCTCACATAATTAAGAATCAGTATGAATTGTTTCTGCAAGTTAATTATTTTTTACTATTTTGGCTACACCGCAACTGCTATTTTGTGACTTTGATAGGTCATAATGCTAAAACTATGGGACGTAATTTTTTTTGTTTGAGGAAATGACATATTGTTTAATGTGTAAAAGTTGAACAGTCTTTGGCACAAATATAAAATTTTGAATTTTTATGGGTCCAACGTCCGCAACAACAAAGTCTGCCACTTTTTCCAGGATATCGAACCCAAATAGCCGTTGTGAGAGGCGGACGACCACGTTACCACGGCTCCATGACGTAAAATGAAGTGGAGAGTATGAGGTTGTGGTAAGTAAAACAAAAATTTAAAATATTCACTGAAATTTCAGAAAATCTGGAATTCGTTACAGAGAAACATCAGTGCCCTTACATAACAAATTTTCCCAACTGTGTGTACAAACACGTCAGTATGATGATTTTCTTGTTAACTATGCGTATGACGTCCGTAATGTTGTAACTTCCGGTGCAATTGATGAAACTCGATAAATTCGTCTCAACTGGCAACATAATTGCTCTAGATGAAAGCATAACTGTCTTACAGGATTGCTCTTTAAATTTTTATAATTATTTTGAAATTCTTGCGAATTTTAATAAACGTTTCTCGCGTTACTATTTGTGTCTGTCTGTACTCAAGAAAGACTAATGGCGTTCAAGGCAGTAAGTCTTGAATGAAAAAAAAAAGGGGGGGGGGCAAATGTGTCCAGTGGCATACAAGCTGATCGTCTCTTTAAACCCAAGCATCCGGGGAAATTGAGGCTTTTTTTTAGCAGTTATCATTTAGAAACTTTTTATTTTATTTTATTTTTTTATTATTTTAAGAGCCTTTTATACGGCTTAAAGTAAATATTGGACACCAATTTGGAGTTGGCAAAATGTGAAGCAAATCTCAAGGGGAAGAGGGACAATCCCCAACTAACTGGGGACTATCTTCCCCTTTCGACCAATTGATATACCATAGAGCATAACTAGAGATGATGGTATATCGCGAAAATGTTTTGTGTCAACATAGCCTTGAAAACACTGACACAACGGAGCTGTCTACAGACCAATAACATGCATCAAATATTAAAATAGCGGCATTATTATTGGCTTAGTCAAATAGGGCAGTAGCTCCACGTACAAGGAAAAGCCAGTAATCTTTTGATAAGCTGAACGTATGTTGAAGCCTAGCAAATAGTCAAGTTTTCCCGCGATAAACCATCATCTCTAAGCATAACACTAAGAATATTCCATGTGGACAGATAGTTCGATGTGAAACAAAGTAATCTTCGAAGACCTGTCCCGTTTTACAAAATGTTGTATTTTACAAAAACAAAATCATGGAAAGTGGTTGATTAAAATTTTGTTTTGCGTAGTTTTAAACAATTATTGTAAAATGTACAATAACGTAGTGAAAAAACCTAGAAACATGATTTTTGAAAGCACAAAAATGTTTGTAAATATACAGACGTATTTGTATATTTAAAACCAGTTCCTGTAAAGTTTAAAATATTTTTGTAAACTTACTAAAAATTATTTGTAAAAATTTTGCAAAAAAAATGTTTTATGAAAGTAGAATTTTTTTACTGTGTACGCAGTAATGTCCAATATACGTCTCTATGGTAGTTTCGTTTGTATCCAGTTAAACAGGTTTTGAGGTACAGCGGTCAGAAAAAAAAAACAGATTTACACAGTGTTGGAGCTGTTCGAATTAGTCTTTAGGAAAATAGTATGCGTGCAATTATGAAAGTAACACCCGTCATTTTCTGAAACGTGTTTTCTTTCACCTAGGTAAACATGTGTGTGGTAGGTTTATTACTTTTGTCAAGAAACGGTTTTATTTTTTCGAACACACCGCAGGACTACTCAAGAGCCAGGGAGGCGACCATATGCAATAAAAGCAGATAACTGTATTTTTTTTATCTTACTTCTCTTATTTCTCGGCCTTGAGTCTTCATTGTTGCAATTTCTGTAGGAGTATGCTTTGAAATACCTTCGTAAAGGATGCAGCAAATCCTCCGTTTGTCTCTCTTCCATTCTCTTGCACCCATGTGTCCTTGAATCCAAGGATGAAGGTCCGAACTGCACGTTTATATAACTCCAAGGACTCGCAAGACGGTTATGTAGTCGATACACGGCACTGGATCCAGATCCTTTTGTAAGGAGGGCAAAAACGGCTTATGCTACCCCTTCCCTCAAATTGTGTTTTTACTATGGCCAGACAAGTAAAGTACTGGGTAGTAAAATAGTTAATACTGCTGCAATATTAATTTCATTTTAGTACTTTAGAAGTTGAATTTTTGCTATGTGAAAAATCTGTACTGTAAAATGATGGAATTGAAATCGTTATTTCAATTTAATTTTCATGTGTTCGTGTACACATAAATATTATACGTACACACTACACCACGGCACTGTACGTTACAAAATAACATTAGGAGGGCGTGGTACATATTCAAAGCTAAAATTATCAATCTGTAACTGTAGGTTTCTGGATGCCAATTTGCGAAAGTCAAAAACAGCAATCCCAGACAATAGCTTCAGCCAACGTTTTGAAAAACAATGTTTCCAGTGTTACGAACTTCAGAAGCACAATCTTTGGCGGCGGAACCTCGTGCATTTAACTGCGGCGCAAGAGATCATGTGTAACGAACTAGTAATCCTGAATAAATATTTACTCATAAAGTTGGAAAATGCCATTATCTAGGATTGTCATCGAGTATTTTATCCATATTTATTGGTTTCGAGAAAAGCGTAGAATTCAGTTGATGGTTTCAGCGATAATTTACCTACCAAACACTATTAATGACATTTCTCTCAGCCGAAAATTTAATACACTTTCATTATTTACTGAATTTGCTTCTTCTAGACGTATATTTAGAAAATATGGTACATCGCGAAAACTTTTTTGTGCCAACATACCCTTGGAAACACTGTAGTTTCTTGTGATGTGCATGATTGGGTGATAAAATTCTGACACAACGTATTTGTCTGCAGACCAATAGCTGATATAAAATATTACAATAGCGGGATTCTTATTGGCTCAGTCAAATAGGGATACAGCTCCACGTACAAGCAAATGCCAGTAATCTTCTGGTAAGCTGAAGGTGTGTTGAAATCCAGCAGTCAAGTTTTCCTGCGATAAATTGTCATTTCAATTTATATTATATTTCTGTTCGTATTTTTGTCAAACAGTGCTGGGCCAGTCTGCCGCCCCTTTTATAATCCCCCCACGGCACATGCCCCCTCCCCCTTTGCACCCGACACTACTGAGTATGAGTTTGCCTGATGTTGACATTTCTCTTCTGATAAATTTGCCCAATGGCTCTACTGTGTTAAGATTAATTCTGCCACAGGTTGGAAAGAAAATGGGCAGTTTTTACTTACACAATATCAAGGAAAGTTCATATATGGTGGATTAGTATAGCTTGGTGTGTTTATAAATGTTCATATTTTGCGACCTTGAGAGACCGCCGCTCGCGCCGCCATATCGGAGAAATGTTACCGAAAACCAGTTTCTGAAGATATTTTCTCATCAACGCCATCTACGCCAAAAATATGACAAAATTTATAGAGCATTAAATGTCTTGCAACTTGTGTACGAAACGTTTTTCAATCAGATTAATAGCTCACGAGTTACAGGAGTGCCATACTCAGAATATGACCAAAATTCGAGCAATCGATATCATTTTTATCCAATTTTCAGTAAATACTGCGTACGTAGTACTCATTGCCATGAGGTAGACAGAGAGGAGTGTTTTTTTTTTAATGTGGTATCACCGGTAGACCTTATCAACGATTTTTTATTTACTTATGCCTAGATACACTGGAAAATCGCGGGAATAGTTGACTATTTGCTAGGATCCAACGTGATGTATATAACACTGAATGTTTCGTATCAACATTGGCTATGGTTTCTTTGAATAATTGTTTCTCTCTTCAACAAACCCGGTTAGAACTGCACAGCTTGGACACACAGCGTGTGTTATCTGTCCCAAAACTGTTCACACGTGTCACGGTTAATATACTGCAGTTTAGTGGAGACTATCTTAAACATTTTCGCGATTTTCCAGTGTCTCTACTTATGCCTTCTCTTTTGTTTCGATGCCATAGATCGTCCATCATCTCGGACTTGCATAGCTTCTTGCAAATGTGTTTCATTATGTTCCAAGGTTTCATCTTCGTTTTTTTCTTCGACCTCGCGGCTCGCGGTAATTTCGCAACATGCAGGTCGCCGTTCTCATCTCCTGAGTCAGCAAAAATCTCTGCACTGTCTTCACACGCACCTCCATTGCAGCATGTGCAGCTATCGGAACACTTCAAACCTGTTTTCCTGCACCCACAGGCTCTACCGCGCCCTTTCTTGCACTTGCAGGATATTAATTTCAGAAGTGCTTCGGGCGCTGGATCTTTTGTGGTTTACACTGGAATAACCCCAGTTTTGCTTCTTTCCCAACCCCATTGCTCTAGATCCTTGCGTATGCCATTCCAAAAAATGAACTTTGTGGTAAGTCCGAAGGGAATGTTGCCGCACAGCTTCTCTTGTAGGGGGTAAGCAAGCAAGATTGAATTTGCTTTTCGTCACTTATCTCGCGAAATGCAGATAGCGTAGGGAGCCCAAAGTGTGGTGCTTTCTTTGGAAACGCCGTAAAGAGTAGTAAAAGAAGCTTCCGCCTGAAGCAGCAATTACTTAAGGATTTGAGTTTCTATCTTTGAAAGCTTGTATAGTTTGGCCTAAATATTAGTTCTCTTCAAGTGTTTTTATAAACTTGCCTTTCCCTACTTTGAAAACAGCAGAAGTAGCGCCACAATTGAGGACTTAAAATTCAAAAGAGGTTAAGTGCCATTTTCGACAAAAATGTGTTGGGTACCTAGAAAGGTGTTAAAACATTAGGTCGAAGACATACCTAAAGTGCTATCTCCTAGTGATATTCATGCGCGCCGTACAACAGCACAATTACATGGTTGGAGTAACATCAACGCATTATAGTTCATTGAAAAAATATATATTGATGTTCATAAGTGTTTTGCATTACGATTGCTCCTATTTACTACTTTCCTATTGTAATAAATATGTGAATGCATTTGGATAATTCCTTGTTCATTTGTTTGTCGCGATATACTGTTTTCGTCATTATCTCGAAACTTACGTTTTGGCACTTAGGCCCTTATGAATGTTAAGCCCTCAATTACTAAACGGATGCAAGAACAATGTGTTGTCCACCACTATTTCTCCATAATGTAGACTTCCTGGAGAGTAAATTTTTTCAACAATTTTTCATCTGCCTGGTTTGTGAATGCAAACGTGTGAATGAGATCTCACCAGAGCTGTTAGTAAGACGAGAAGATATATATCTCCTTCCACTATGAATAAGGACGCAAATGATGCGGACGTACTAATCGCCGTGTTAACGATCAGCGTGTCAGCATCTTCTATAGCCTGATGCACTACTGTGAAATTAGAATTCTCAAATATATTTTTTAGCATCGAAATCAAGCGACTTATATTTGATTCGTTGGAGAGAAACTTTTCTTGCGGAGCAGTTGGAACCTGCAACTCGTCGAAATGTATGTCAGCGGATGTTTGTTTATTTGTACGATGAAGTTTTTCTGCGCTCTTCGTACTTTTGGTAGCTGTGGTAGTTTGACACCCGTCATAAACAATGATTGTGTTAGAACCATATTGCCTTTTGCACGTACTGAATGTAATTCGTGCAGATCTATGCAAACGTTTCGTTTCGATGCCATATAACTCTGTGTAGCAGATATGAGTAGTCCAGTCCCAAAACTCGTCTTGTCCACTCTCACAAAAATCTGCGCAAATCGCGAAAAACTGATTTGCCAGCCAATTTGTTATATGGCCAAAACAGTTTTTCAAAGTGTTTCTGTTATTGAATAAGGCGAGTTTTGGGAACTGTCACCACGTCAACTTCAGCGCACGTTTAATAGCTACAGAAAACTATTCAGAACTCATTTTTCCCTGGTGATGGACAAGACGAGTTTTGGAACTGGACAACTCGTGTCATCAGAAATGCTGTTTCCGAATTAGATATCGTCTGGAACAGGCGTAAAAGCTTAGTATATTGAAGATTTTGTGACCTTGGGCATTCCCTCTTCGCTAAAAAGAGCTAAAGAAAATGGGGCCAGTTCGAATCGAAGATATTCCTGCAGCTATTCGTCTGTTTGATTAGCAACACGTTCTTTGACACAACAACAGCTGATCAATAGGAATGGCAACGTCTTTAATGTGGATAATTGCTGTTGTTCACTGTCATTGGAAACACTTTTCCTAAACGTTTGAACTTCACAGCTTCGAAGTTGCAGCCAATCATGTTGGAAATCACCAGAATACCAATTTCACGAGAATTGTGGCAGTTGATTTTTTTCATCTCGAATGACACCAGTGCTCATAGATATCC
The DNA here is from genome assembly GCA_003012365.1 of Medauroidea extradentata. Taxonomy (NCBI): domain Eukaryota; kingdom Metazoa; phylum Arthropoda; class Insecta; order Phasmatodea; family Phasmatidae; genus Medauroidea; species Medauroidea extradentata. The sequence goes on from PNEQ01055040.1 coordinate 17,903, forward strand.
AATCTTCAAAACTATGTAAAGGAGGGTGTGAAGAGAACCAAGTATTAAATTTATTTAAATCGTTTTCAAAATATAAGCCACCAACGTTGATTGCAATGCAGCAAATATATTTATACAAATCATGGTAGAACAAATTCGTGTTTTGTTTCTGCTCATCGCTGGATGCGCGTGGCAACCTCAGTTAGAATTTTAAATTCATAATTTTCCACGACGCAAAGCCTGCCAGTTAAGCTAGTGCAATACAGTACAACATTCCTATAAAAACCATTGATTTGTGATTCTGGTATGAGGAAAAACGCTATTACGTACTCTATGTTAACTGTAAATTCGATAAAAATATTATCAATTGCTCTTATTTTATACATATGCTGAATTTGGTACCGCTGTAACTCGTTAACTATTGGTCTGATAGAAAAATTTTTTGTAGAAACGTTGCAGGAAATTTAATGCTCTATAATTTTTGTTTCACCTATTTCGACGTAGATGCCGTTAGTGAGAAGATATTCCTGAAAAAACTGGATTCAGGCACAATTTTTTTAATATGGCGGCGCGAGCGGCAATCGTTCGAGGTCGCAATCTCGAGATATCAATTAGGACACCTTATTAATCTGCCAAATAACTATCCTTGACCTTTTGTAGCGAAAGCCCCCTTTTATTTCTTCAGTGACGGGACTATATGGAAGAGTTTGGCACAGGGAAAATTTCTACCGCTTGTTTCGCTGCTATCGCCAAGGGACCAGATAAAATACGAAACCGTAATAAAATTAAACTAAAGTAAGCTTGGAAATTACGAAACTCATTTAATTTAATTTTTAAGTGTACACAAATCAGTTTTGGCTTTCAAATTATCATCCTCACGTAGGCTAACTCAAAATTCAGGAAAATTCTGTGATTGGTTTACGCCCCTTACCAATAGGGTCCGGTAGTTTTCGCGAAAAGGTTTTTGCCCCACTTTGTTTCAGTGTCTTACGTGCACACCTGCAGCTCAACTTCAAGATTATTGGCAGAGTGTTTTGCGCAGAGTCGTCATTCATTTGACTGTGCCAATTAGTACACGTAAAACTGTGACACATCACGTCTGTGATTTGCGGGTTTAACCTCCACACGCTGGGTGTTACGGCATCCAATCACTGACCACAAAGCCGAGATGCAGGTGCGCACGTACAGCACTGAAACAAAGTGCTGCAAAAACCTGTTCGCGAAAACTACCGGGCCCTACTTACCAGAAATAGCGTTCAAGCGGCAGAAATTTTCCCTGTGCCAAACTTTTAACGTTGATCTTTCTAATCTGTAGAAGAGTTAACCTTACCTGTGATGACTCTTTAAACCCTTCTGACTTCCTGAAAGCTTGGTCTCTAAAGGCCTGCTTAGAGACACTTTTAAAAGTCAATACAGGCATGTTATTATTTTAGAACATGAATGTCAAAATCGGGCGAACTCACACTGAACAGACTATATTATGTTATTAGTAGAGATGATGGTATATCGCGAAAATGTTTTGTGCCAAGATAGCCTTGAAAACACTGACACAACGTAGCTGTCTGCAGATCAATACCAGGCATCCACTATTACAATATCGGGATTCTTATTGGCTCAGTCAAATAGGGCAACTCCTCCACGTACAAGCTAAAACCAGTAATCTTCTGGTAAGCTGGGCATGTATTGAAATCCATCAAACAGTCAACTTTTCCCGCGATAAACCATAATCTCTAGTCATGAGGTTACCACGTGTTTGGTCAGATTTTGGCTTTCAAACCGTAACTAGTGTAGAGTTTAAAATCGTACAATTAATGGCGCCGCCTACCTGCGAGTTAAGAGGGTCAGAAGTGTCTAAGCTATAAGGGCGGCATTGAAGTGTGCACCAAATGCCACATCACCACAACGATCCCAGCATTGAACTAGCGTGCAAGGTTTCCGCCAATACATTTTTAACCCCTGACGCAAAAAAAAAAAAAAAGAGTTTTATAAGTTTGACGTGTCTGTCTGTGTCTGTCTGTCGCATCGTAGCTCCTAAACGAATGAAACTTTTTTGATACGGTTTCTTTTGTTTGAAAGCTGACGTGATCGAGAGTGTTCTTAGCAATGATTCATGTAAATATGTTGAGCCGTTTAAAGGTAAATAATGAGCTGTTTTCTATTCACTTTTTAACTATTTATTGCACTGAATGCAGCTACATACTCATTTTTTTCATTTTCATTAAACTATGAATCCTATATATTTTCAACTAAGACAAGTTTTAACCATCCAAGTAAAGGAGGGTTGTTATAAGTTTACACTGAAAAAAAATTCTTATTAGTCACTGCAAAATGTTTTGTTATTATGGACCTTACCCAATTTTTTTGTGGTGACTACTAATTTTTTTTGCTGTCCCCAATAAAGTTTTGCAGTGACTACCAAAAAATTTTGTAACCACTGGAAAAAATATTTCGTGAGGTCCATATTGACAAAACATTTTGCAGTCACCGCTAAACCGTTTTTTTTTCTGTGTAATTTGTATATCTGTGTGTATGTCTGTGGAATCGTAGCTCCTAAACGACTGGACCGATTATTTGATGCAGCTGTTTTTGTTTGAAAGTCGAAGTGATCGAGATGGTTTTAGTTATCTATGGTTCAAGGAAATCTGTTCAGCCGCTTAAATATAATCATATTTTTTTCTAATTTATTTTTTTAATGAATGTGAGCAATTCTACCGGTCTGATCGATTTGAAATTTAGTTTCCTGTGAGTAGATTTTTTTAAATATATACTTTAAATATTTTGCGAGTTATTACAATGGGAATTTACGTTGTTGCCATGTAATTTAAGTAGTGGAAAGTCTGTAGCAAAATTGAACACACGTGTCTATCTCAGTTTTGCGTACACCCGGTTAGTACAATTTGAAGGTTGATTTTAGCTTTGCTGAAGATCTTAGAAACAGTGTTTATTGCCATGAAGCATCATTTGTACAGCATTTCTACCGACCTCGCCGGGGATCGAACCCGGATTACCTTGATGAGAGACGAATGGTCTGACCATTTTTTTTAAATTAAATGTTTTGCACAGTGGCAAGATTTCGCCTCGCCCTTTCACCAACCATCCCTCCGTTTTGAATTTGTTTTATTTGAGTGACCCTGAGTAATTTGTATAAGACTATTGTATAGAGAGTGAGCGAGCGAGAGAGATTTTGGTCAGCGCTTAACATGAAGTCTTAAGCGCTGGTAAAGGGTGACATGAGGTGAGTATGGAGCAGTACCAGAATGAAAGGGCAGGAGAAACGGCAGATCCCCGAGAAATCCCGCACGATTCCCACATACGAAAATCCGGGGACCGAACCCGCCGGAAATCGGACCCAGATCGCCTTAGTGGGAGGTGAATGGTCTGACTGTTCGGATACCGCGGCCCCTTATATAAAGCCTTTTGATTATGTCACCAATGGTTATATAAGCACTACCTGATGATATTGAAACGGTTAATATGTGTTTGTGATATAAGTGTGCCGTTTTTATTGGTCAGATGTTACGGTTTATTCCAAGGTAATGTATTTTAATCTATAGTTACATAATTTCAAAAAATGCATCCAAAATAATCGTAAAAAACAGGTATCTTAGACCACACTACCTGCTCTTAAACTGCGTTGCAACAAGTTATGGCTATTCATTTTTTTTTTTTTTTTACCAAACTATTCAATGCGCATTACAGTTGTATATCTACGAAAAGAACACACTTCAAACTATGTCGCTAAGGTTTTAAATATTCGGCACGTTTATTATAAACATAACTTTCGGGCCCATCAAAATGGTAAAAAAAAATAGACTTTCCAGACTGCCGTATCTGTAAAAATAACAACCGGATTCGAAAAACATAACTTCAGAAACAAACGTTAGACTTTGAACTATGCTGCCCGTAAATAAAGTAGCCTAATATGGTCACAGCTTAAGTCCCATAGGAAAAATGACAATAATGTAGTACTGCACGCCAGCTGAGTAACTTGCGCAGAGAGGCGATAATACATTACATACGTCTGTCAACAGCAACCTTACCGCTCTTACCTCACACACATTCACACACAAACGTAGCATAACTAGGCAGGCTCCTTAAGATTAGAAATTAACTATCACGAAATCTGTATAAATAGAAGAGCAGTGACTTTTTTTTTCCAAATCTCCGTAGTTACTGTCCGTGTTGTTTAACGATGTGCTATTTGACAACATTACTTTGTTTTTGTAAAACGTAATTATTGAACGTTTAAGTTGAAGCTATTGAGATACTAACAAACCACTTCAAGAGTTTCATATTGGATGGCGCATTAGCACAATGTAAGAGCGTTGCACAAATATTCGCAAACGAAAGAATAAAAAAAAAAAACGTTTCCGGTCGGTTTTAAAAACACGTTTTAAACGAGTTTAGGTACAGCATTACACATATACCTGTGTTGCAGAACCTCCGCACATTAAAAATATTGTTTCTTCTATTTTATTTTTTACAAGAAAAAACCTTGAACTCAGATTACCTTTCATCCGTTCTCCTCGACTGACATACAGAATTGAAAAACGTTAAGGGCGAGAATGACACATGCAGCTGGTGCCCCATCACTAGAGCCAGTGTATTTTTGTGAAAAGAATTCTGCAACAATTTATTTCAGTGCCTTATGTGAGCACGTGTTTCTCTGCTTCATGGTCAGTGATTGGAAGCTTAAAACTCCCAGAGTCTCGGGCTCCTACCCACAAATCACGCGGTAACATTGTTCTGGTTGGTGCAGTCAAATGAGCCACGCCTCTGCCCTATTATATCTTGCCAATAACCACGAACCAGAGTTGCAGGTGTGCACGTAAGGTATTGAAACAAGTTGTTGCAGAATCCTTTTCACCAAAAGACACTGGCTTTAGTGATGGGGCACGAGGTTATTGACGTGCGAACTATTTACTTCTCGCACCAAATGTCTCATGAATCGCTAAATACAGTGACATTAGCTAACTGGAAGTGCCAGTTGGAAGTTAGCACATGTACAGTGGTACGCGAATTCCCTTTCTTTAAACGCGAAACTGCCCAAATTATTCCTATTACGTTTATTTACAAAACTAACCTACACTTGAAACAACTCTTCAATATTTTTTTTCAACTTTCAGCACACTAGTTTTAAACATGGTTTTGGGGCCTTTCAAAATGGCTAGAAATCGATTTCTTTTAGATTGATCTAACTTAAAAAATACCACCTGAATTCGTAAAGTGCAAAGCGAGATGCATGCGTTGTCCTTTACTTCGTATTATCCAAAAATAAACTTTTAACGCCATCGCTTAAGGGTATTCAAGTGCGATGAAGTCATAATTTCATATTTATATGAAATAGTGTTAGTTTTGTAGATGGTACTTCTAAGTTCAGTTTCCTCTTACGAAACAATTTTAGCTGGCGTAGTTTTCTCATAACGGTGCGTCAAAGTCAAAATTTGTATGTTCTGCTGCAGTGCAAATAGTGAAAACCAATTTGACTTACGTGTGTGAAATAATTCACAGTGAAATATAACATATTACGTTCTGGGTTTTCTAATGTATTACTGCATAGCTCATGGGATGTAAGTTCACAGTGAATTATTTTATTTATGTAGATCAGTTGGTTTTCACTATTTGCATGGCAGCGTGACATGCAAATTTTGACTTAGGCGTCCCGTTATGAGAAAACTATATGAGCTAAAATTGTTTCGTAAGAGTAAAACGTATTCACAAGTATCGTAAAAAAATTAAAAATTTTTCCTAAAAATATAAAATTATTATTTTATCGCACTTGAACACCTTTAAAGTATCTTAGGGGAAAAACTTAAAGGAAATTCTTGCACGCCAGTTTGATGCGCTGTGAATAGAGGCGATATGCTTCCCTTCGAGCGTGGTACTCTGGTCCTTATCGCTCCTCTGTTCCCACGCGTCAATCCTGGTGGCTTCTTAAGGCCATGTTCTTTCATTTATTTCAAACAATTGCAAACAACTCAAATATTTTTTAACCAAGTGCTTTGAAAAAAATTGAGACTGTGTACAGGCATACGGTACATGATTCTGCCAGAGCGTTATTTTAAATAATGTACCGTTTGCTAGCAAAAAAAAATATTTTGCTTCAGTTTGACTTATTTTGACAGCAAAATATGTGATATTTCAGGGTCATAAATCTAATAGTTCGTTTGGCGTATTGCAACAAAAAATTTCAGATACAAACGGTGACATATAAAAGTTATAACTGCTAGAATGAATTTTTGATATATGTGTTAATTTCCGTTTAAAAATACATATTTTTGAAACCACTGCTATACTAAAGAACGGCCTTAAAACTAACCGTTGTATTTGTTAAATGTTTACAGTTTGTCTATTCCACTGTCTCCGTCTGTGTTGAACCCGCTGAAGAAGATATTTTAAGGGGGCTTCATAAGTCGTTTTTAAACAACAGGATTTTACGATTATTTTGGGTATACTTTTTAAAATATATAACTTTGAAATTAATTCATAATCCCATAACATCTGATCAAAAGTTATGGCGTGATTTGTGCAAACACATTTATACCACAAACACATACTCGCCGTTTCAATGCCATCAGGTAGTTCTTACGTAACAATTGGTGACATAACCCGAAGGCCTTCGTATAGTGAAATAACGCTATTTTAGGTCTTCGTATGTGTTTATAAAAGTTCCGATATACGCTGTTCTGGAGATAATTATTTATTATTTTTAATTTACAGGTGTATTTTTTAAGTGGTATTAAATGTGTAACACCATTCATCCAAACAAAAAGAAAATTCACTTTGGATGATATTCTTCATACGGAAAAAAAATATTTTATGTTGAATACCAGCAGAAACTATAATATACATTTTGTTTTGAAAAAAATTCATAGCAAACCCCCAATTTTCAACGCTTGTTTGTCATGTTTTTGTAATGCTCCATTACAGTAAATGGGCAGTGATAAAAGCAAAAACCTTGTAAGCAATTAGCCGTGGGTGTCTCTTGAACAGGGAGAGTGAGTCGAGGTATGTACGCCTGTGTAGTGGCATGTATCTTGTTATGTAACAATCAGGTAGCAGTTGTTATTGGCTGGTGAAGGTATTGGAGGGGGGGGGGGTAATTAACTAAACTAAACCCCGCCCATAACCCTCTTACTTCCCTCACCCTCTCCAAGACTAGTAACAGTGTAACACGCACAAGCGCCTGGGTCGTGTTAACTTTCCCGCTCCTCGAAAATACTCAAGAGCATTCGTTCGTCCTCGGCGATTGAGAACAAAGGCAGCGCCTCATCTACATAAAGTTGTTGTAGTTTTATAACCTAACATAACCGTCTTCAGATCTGCTGCTATAGTGTCGCCAGCAGATTAGTTCAGTCCACGGTCTAAGAGGTAGAGGTCTTGACACTGCGTATGCTCTCCAGCAAGAGAAAGTGACCCCTTCATGTCGCCGAGCACTAGCAGTAATTTGGTGGAAGATTTGTCTTGTTTACTTCTCGCGTTTCACCATTTTTTTGCAATTATTTATGTAAAATAGTGTTAATGAGGTAAGCTGATATAGTATATCCATGTTCCATGTCCATAAATGCATTGGAATGTGTGGAACTGTTTATAAAAGTAGATATATTGTGTATTTTTGTTTTAGCTAATCCATTCGAACAAAAACTATTATTTCGTGCTCAACAAAATTTTAGAATCGTTGATATGTGCATCTACATGTGGAGGATGAAAAACTGAATTTTGTGGTTGAAAAAAAAAAATGTGTTCCAATACAAAATTATGTTTCCATTTTTTTTTTTTCGATATAATACTCGCAATTCCGGTAATAACTTCACATTTTAAGCTAAGCCAAATACAAAAACAAGACAAATCTTCCACCAAATTTCTACTAGCGCTCGACGACAAGAAGGGAGTCACATTTTATTCCTCAGTGTCAAGACCTCTACCTTCATAGACCATGGTTCAGTCATAAGAGGGTCAAAGACAAAGCATTGAATGGTAGGTACGTGTCCAGACCTGTACTTCTAAGACCGTGGTCTGGCTCAGTCGCCGAAGATGAACGAATGAGCCCGAGTATTTCCGAGGAGCGGGAAAGTTCACGTGACCCAGACGCACGAGTACCACAGAGGTGTTACCTTCCTCTCGACCTACCTCCATGAACACTGCCACCACGTGCCAGGCTGACCACGTGGTACGTATACGCTCCTTGGAGAAGGCAGTAGTGGAGTAGTGGTCAGGCCGCTCGCCTCTCGCCAAGGTGATCCGGGTTCGTTTCTCACAGGGGCGGGTGCTGGTCTGGGTTGGGAGGGGGGTGCATTCTTATAAAAAAACAGAAAGACCCACATTCCAAGCCTCTCCACGAAAAATTTGGATTTTAAGACGCAACTTGAACTTAAGGGAACCGCCTAGCACGCGCTTAAAATGTACTGCAGCGTGTTCGTAAATATGTTTTCTTGACGAAAATATTCCGCATGTGGCCACTGTGTCAAATTACGAAACTAAATTACATTTAAAACGATGACGAAAAAGTGGTTTTGAAGTATCGCGTCAATAAAGGAAGTCATTTTGGAGCTCTTCAGAAAAAAAATAGTTATTCCTTAAAAGCTATTAACGGGATTCGTTTGAAAACACTCTAGAAACATTCACTGGTCAGGCGAGTGATCTGCGATACCACTGCACGCCGTTTCAGTGTCTTGCGGTAGAAGTGATACCGCACCAGATGAGCCGGTCAACATCGCCCTTGGCGACATACCTCACTCACACAAACACAAGACAAGTAGGCAGACACCTTAAGAGTGTGTGGTAGATAAATAAACGCTGAAAACATAAATTGATTCCTACACATTTTTCGAACCCAATATGGATAAAATACTCAATGACAATCCTAGATAATGGTATTTGCCACAGTATGAGTAAATATTTATCCAGAATTACTAATTCGTTACGCTTGATCTCTTGCACCGCAGTTAAATGCACGAGGTTCCGGCGTCAGAGATTGTGCCTCAGAAGTTCGTAACACTGGAAACTATTTTGTTTAAAACGTTGGCTAAAACAATTGTATAGTATTGCTATTGTTTAGTTTTTGCATATTGACTTCAAGAAACCTACAGTAATATATGAATGCTTTTAGCGTTGAATTACGTACCACGCCCTCTTAAGCGCTGTCCACAATCTCTCACTCACCCCTGTCTTACCGAGCTCTCTCCAGTAAGCAGCGTTATTAAGATTTAGTGGACCTGTCGCGCGAGACATGATGTAGCGTCGCACGAAAATTATTTTTTTTGTGTAACAATTAAAAACGTTTCCAATTTATTTGTTTATCTACAAAAAAGAAGACACGCTTCAAACTGTGACCGTATGATTTTAAAAATGCAGTCCGCTAATTAAAAACATGATTACCAAGCTCCTCAAAAGTGCTCAAAATGACTTCTTCACGTTGCTGTAGCTGAGAAAATATCAACCGTAGTCTGGAAACGAAATCTTAGAAACCTGCATTGGACTTTACCACTAACTTTCCACAAATAAAATAACAGGGGCATCGCTTCAAGTCCTGTTGAAAAACGGTCCGTGTTTCGCGCCTAGAGGCGATGAGCTGTTCGACGGACGCGTTGTATTCGGCTTATAGCCCTCTTCGTTTCCATGCCTACCAGCTCTTAAAAAGTCTCGCCACTACGCGTGTATCTCATCCACGACGACCCAGCCGTGTGGAAGGCGGGCAACAGTTGGGCGTGCACGCGAGTGATATAGAATGTACGGCTTATCTGGGACTACGAGAACGTACCAAGGAACTGGACAGCCGTGGATGGTCAGACCGTCAATGAACTCCTCGACGTCACGTGACCACAGGAGCGCGCGCATCGGACCGGGCGTCCCTCGTCGTCCTTGGTGAGCGCCGCGCGTGCATCCTTTCTTCGGCGCTTCCACAGTTGTCCCAAACACGTCCCCTGGAGGGGGGAGGACGCCCTTCGATGTCCCCTCGCCTTTCTCCTATCTCCGCCTTGCCGTTGCAACAACTCCAACTATGGTACGTGTGCCTTATTACGGTACGAGGGTACTATAATTATCGTGTTGTTTTATTTAATTAATACAACGTAAGGATGTTTTGTAGCCGTATTATTTTTTTAGTACTTAACCTTATTACGGCACGCAAGTACCATAATTCTCGTTCTATTTTATTTACCTAACAGAAAGTAAGCACTTTTTGAAGCGGTAATACTTGACAATTTGAACATAGCAGTGTAAGTTAAAAACATATGTGTACAGATATTATCGTGCCAGACCTAACATAACACAATGGCATAACTGTATACTATGTTAACTTCTAATAAAAATTCACTTTTTACCACTAACAAGAAAACAGTTGTAAGTATTTTCTAGTAGATATTCTACACAATGTCCGTGTTGTGTTAAAGGCACGTTTTATGTAATATTTTAATAGCTGAATACATCAGCGGATTACACTCTTTTAATTGCTTTCCTTGGCATACAGTCTTATGCCTCTGAGATAATAGTTGGCTTCAAAAGTGCTTATTTAACAGGAACAGCCTATACGAAAGCCAGTATTCTCGTGCATGAAACACTTCCTTGCTAATTTCCTAGCAACTACGCCACGTACTATAACTCTAACAAGATAAGAAACGCATTTTTTTTACGAAATACTATAACTGTCGTATGTCTTTACGGTCATCTTTTGCGTGCTATCAGCCCGACAACTACGTCACGAAACCACAAAGTTATAGTACGAGCACCAACAACTTAGGTACAATGCCCGTAAACTCTCGTTCCTAACATAAAACGCGCTTCGCTTGCCATTTCAACCAGTGGCGGGATGCGCTCGAATAAAACGGCAAGAATTAAAGTGAAATTGACGTGCAGTGAAAGAAAAGAAGGAAGACTTTGTACAGAATCGTGGGATGTACGGTGTCCGACAATCTTCGCGTGTGCACGAGAATCCTTGACTGGTGCCACATGGTGCTGAAGGGGCCGCAGAAGGAGTTCTCGAGCGAGGCACAAAGGCAATCTGGCATTCTCCATAGTCGTTTAGGCGATGGTCTACGGTGCGAGAGGTCCTCAGTTCGAATCCCAGCTCCGGCTTGGATGTCGTGTTGTCCCTTCACCTCACCTCGTTGTTAAAGGGCCGTAAAACCTCAGCTTACCTTGAGATAAAATAGGTACTGGTGATCGGTGCCAGTATTATGGTACAGAAGATGTGGAAGTAAAATCAAATTGGAGGGGAGAGTGGAACGCCTCTTTGACGTCACGAGACGCGGGCGGGGCACAACACTCCCCCCTCCTACTACCCCTAGACAACCCCTACTCCCCTCCGCCCCTCTGTCACCACAACACGACGACCATCGACGCCTTGTGCAAGGCGTGTGTCTAGGAGCCTTGCAGACGTCGCTGGTAATCAGCTTGGCCCGTTGCGTCAGCGGGGTCGCATTTATTGGCCTGTCGAGCCCCTTGGTCTCCAGATACGTTGAGACCGCCTTGCCGTCAGGACCTAACTTGTACCTCCGGGAGACAGTTCTTGACCGAGGTAAGTTCTCCTGGGGGGCGACCTCGGCAACTCCTGGGCGGTAGCAGCTGCTGCTAACACACTTACTAATCGACTCGCTACAGTCAACCTTACATCGTGGGTTTAATGCTACAACTAGGACACTAGATAGCAGGATATATTTACTTGTAACATTATTTGCTTTTTCCATAAACATACTTAGCCTATTTGTTGAAAACCTGCAATACTCATAATTAGCACATACGCGTTATTAAGAACAACCATAATGGTAGAGTAGTGTGTAGACATCTAAAGATAACTTTAAATCGGAAATATTTAGTTACCTTGTTGTTGTACTAAGCTCACGTTGTATGATCTCTTAGGGCTTCCAACTACATTTAACAACTAATTTTACCGATGTATCAAATGTTTAACGTTTGAGATCGATAAAATATACGTGATGTTGTCAAATTACGTGTCAACATTTCGGGGACATATAGACGAATAAAGCAGTGCTACATGGGCAGAGGTTCGAGAACGCACCTTTTCTGCACTACAGTTGGCAATACATGATGTACCGTTCATTGCACGGATTGGATCATGTCTTGAGTGTAATATCATTACAGCAGTGCTGTACATTGTACAATACTCCGCTATGTCACTAACCCATATTGCAGTAGGAATAACTGTGGAAACAGCAGTCCGCGCGCTGTGAATCATTAGTCATGTATGCCAACTGTAGTTTTCGGACCTTTGTCCATAAACCATTTTTTGTTCCTCTATGTGTGAGGATTGTTTTAAAAAATATTAACCTGCAATTTGACAACTCCCGTACACACTGCGTTTGTCAATTCACGCGACAATATTTACAATGATAAGTGGTGTAATGATAGGAATCGCTGAAAACAATGTGTTGGTAGGCCGTAAAAAGGGCTCCTTTTATCATGAGCAGACTATACATGACCTAACAAGAGGATAACAGGAATATGCCGTTATTTTTTGCCTGGCAGGGTTAAGTAATCTCAACAAGACGGTTTAGTCAAATTAAATATACGTTCTGTTATAATTTCAAATCCAAATTTTTAACGCGATTCGTACATGGTTCGGCAAAAATACGTATTATTTAATCAAATACAAAGGTAAATATGGTTGTCTGTACCAAACTTTTTGTTTGTGTAGTTATTAGTTTGGACGGTGTACATAAGTAACATCTGTCATCTGAAACCCTCAAAATCGTCAAACTGGTGTTTGAGTATTTAAATATATTAGTATGGCTTAGTTGGAACATTGTTTCCTAGGAAATTATTCATTACAAATATTCATTTATACAATAAAACCTATTAATAAATGTCCCGAATACGTCACATTAGTATGCTAAATCTTATTACGTGACAACTTAGATAACTCTACATAGTGCTGAAAAGCCGTGTCGAATTTTTGGAAGCGTAGAAGTACAGTTTAAAGCATGTGGTAGTATAATTAGTATTTATAATGGCAACACACTAAGCACTTTCGCGTAAGAAAATTATATGTATGACACGCGATATGGTGTTCGCGACAAAGTGAGTAGTTTTGATGGTAGAAAACAATAAAGAAATAGTTTTATTGGGACTTATGGCGATTACTTTTGAGTACTGTACAAACTTAAGACACATTGATTCATACTTAAGGTAATCTGTTTGTACTAAAAAGTTGCAGTCAGAAAGGACAGCAGTAAGTGTGTTTTTAAAAGCGTTCACTTAATCCTGAACCCACCTGTACAATATCGTGCACGCGCCAGGTGGGGGCATCTCCTCAGGTAACAACCCAGTGTACGGCGGGTTGCAGCACTCGTTTCCTCAAGGCGCCGTCTACGTATCGGAGTCATTCTAGGCCACCCCTGTTCTAACCCAGCCATAGCAAACATTTAGAAACGTGATACACCTTCTTAGACACGGGAACATATTAAACGACTATTTTATGTTAAGGCTTTCAAAAAGGCCTGTTTTAACATGAAGTAAATGTCATCCACGAAACTGAATGAGGCTCTCTTATGTTAGTTTGCATAGAATTATCTCTTGCAAGTAAACTTGGCATTAATCGCACCCTAGAATCAACATACAATTGCGTAACACCAAAGTCACTTCGCCTACTCTCTGTATCAAAAACTTAATTGCTCATTTGTGTTAGACAGTACGTTTTTTCTTGAATTCTGCGCGAGAAATACAAATGAAAATAGGAACGTTCACTACATGGATTGAACGAAAATATCTGCAATTAACCTACGTAAAGTTGACTACTTAAAAAATGGTAAAAAAATGCGTATACTTAGTTTATATTAAAGTATTTAATTTCGAAAATTAGTTTGTGTAGATATTATACAATTTATTTAGATAAAAATAAATCGACAAGTAGATTACCAAACAGCTTGAATTAGGACACTGATAACTAAGTTATATGAAATGATTATACCTACAATACTACAAATGGCATTTTAACCCAAAAACGATCACCCGATAATAAGACTCAGTAATTTTTATCAGGACATTTGAAGTACCCGTAAGCTGACCGGGCCATAAACTGAAAATTTATCTGTAAGCAGCAACTACTGAAGTAATTTTCCGTAAAACGTAACTGAATTTATTCGTAAATTAGAACATGCCGTTTATTGTAAAATAGTTAATTAATACACACATACTTGATTTTATTGCACATACAAGTGAAAAAAAAATTAGTAGAGTAAGACGAAATGTGAAAATCACGTTTACATGTTTGGCGACGAGAGGGTAACATAACATATTTAAGCTTAATGTGGATATTAATACAAGCGGCATGAGTTCTACCATATGGTACAACAAAATAAACGTAGATAGTAATTTGTCTTGGCAGGTAATATATAATGTCTCGTCAGCAGCTAAATCAGAAGAATAAGTGAGTGAGTGAGTGAGAGACTTTGGTCATCGAGGTCTTTAGCGCTTGTGAGAGGTGACATGAGGTGAATGTGGAGCGGCTCCGGAGTGAAAAAAACAAGGGAAACGGGAGATTCCAGAAAAAACCCGCCGACCAACGGCATCGTCCGGCACGATTCCCACGTGCGAAAATCTGGGGACTGACCTCACCGGGTATCGAACACGGATCGCCTTAATCGGAAGAGAATTAATAGGTGAATACTCTTGTAAAGGAAGTACGATGGTCGTTGAACTGTATTAAGGAATCATCTCAGCATGTTATGCCTCGGAAGATACTAGGAATGCCCCGGAAACAAGAATCATAACGACCAGGCGGGTAATTAAACCAGAGTGTTCTGAAATGCAAGTTCAATGTTTACCGCTGCGCTAAATGGCTCGATCACTTATAATTGGATAGTGATATGCAAAAAAGATGCAACCCACATTTCCACGTAGGCCTATACTTCTTAACAAAATAGTAGACTTGACATTTGGAGGAAAACGGTGAGGTAAGAGTATTATTATAACTCTTCAACAACGAGATCTTAAGTGCTGATGAGGGTGAAGAGAAATCACATCATGGCCGAACCGAGAATCGAAACCAGGACCTCTCGCATCGTATACCGACGCCTAACCGATACACTACGGAGGCTGGCTACAGGAAAATATAAAATATCAAACAGATATCCTCATATTAATAAACATATGTGTACCGGTTTGTAACTTAACCTCGCATGACATCACCTTTCGACCTTTCGCTGCACTGCAGTGTTATTTGTTTGTGAATTTGAAGGTTGGCTCTTTTTTGCATAACACTTTCCAATTATCTACAGAGGAGTCGAACCTAGGACCTCGCAGGACGCAGGATAGCGCTCCAACGACCTGAGTCCACGAAATTCTCGCGAAGGAAAAAGAAAATGTCGGCTCGGCAGCAGGACGAGATAGATGTCAAGAAAACATGGCGGACCAGCTTTCGCCCGTTTCTCGTTTTTTTTTTTTTCAGGACATATCACGTTTGACGTATCCCCCTCTCTCCCCTTCCCGCAGACCGACCGCAGGCTCTTGTCCAATCAGCGGCCTGGACGAGGGAGTGACGCAACTAACTTTAGCGCTGTGAGGTCCTGCAGTGTTCGCCGCCAACAACTTGCTTCAGCTAGTATCGCGTGTCCCCTAAGGTGTGTTATCTGACCTAGCGTGTTCCTAGACAACTGGTTTTGCAAGAGCAAGTCAGAAAAAACTCTCTGCAGTAGGAAAAACACATTAGGTTTTTTTAAAACTCTGCATGCGTTGCAACGTGTGGTGGTTGCTGTGCATTACGTTTTCATATCGTCACTCTACATCCGAATAACTGATTTTAATTAGTGAAATATATATCGCGGAAATCCCAGTTAACAATCTGTCTGTGTCTGTTGGACCTGTAAAATTCACTGAAAACCAATTAACAGTCAGGTGCAATTCACTGCGAATAAGTGGAAATCAATTTTAAATCAGCAGCATTAAAGGAGAGTGTTTGATAATGTTACTGTATTTTCAGTTTTTGAGTCCTAACATTTGTTCAAATTGTATTATGAAAATGTTCTCTTCGACAGAGCATAGGATATATTCTTGGTAAACTGCTAGATATAGATAATAATTGAATATTTCATTAGTTTGTCATACAGATTCATTGCAAGCGAATTATAGGTTAACTTTCAAGAATTCTCTTGCATTGACTCTGCACGAAAAATTAATGAAATGTTGTATTATTACTTGTGTTAAACAGTTTACCAAGAATATAACGTATACCTTGTCGTAGAGAAAATTTTGATAAGACAGCTTGAACAAATGTTGTGACACGAAAACTGGAAAATACACTCCCCCTTAAGCTAGCTGCAAGAAGTATTGAGAAGAATGATGAACGAGTGATATAAATGAAAATCCATCACGTGTTTCACGCATTCTGACAGGGTCACAGTGTGTGTGAGAATGCCGGGGTGAAAGTTGGGCTGGCTGCTCGACTAGCGAGACAAGTATTCGCCTTCCGTCCCGAAGAATGGTTTAGGTAAGTTGAGATGAGAATGGAGCAGCGACGGAATGAGGGAGACGGGAGAAACGGGAGTCTCCCGAGAAAACCCGCCAGTCATCGACACAGAGATTAATGTTTATTGAGTTTTCTTCATTTTTTCCCCCTTGATGAACAGAAAACATATCTACACATTAAACATTTCAATCCAAGAAATAATTTGACCCATCATTGTATCTTTAGAAAATGGCTGCATTTTTACTCAGGGACGTTTTATTTAATACAAGAAAACTTTATTTTGAAGGAGATTCCAATAGACGAGTTATACAGCACCATTATTAACTACGCTAATTGGAGACCAGTAATTCAGAGGGTTTAACACACGCACATACCCACCCACACACACATGCATATACGTATATGCTCTTCTGAAATTTACAGTACGGTTTTTCATGCAAAGTATTATAGACTTCTAGGCACGACAAATAGGCTCGAATTTTGGGTTGTTCTTTACTTTTTTTTTTTAATTAGGTAGAACATGTTCTTGTAAAAATACTTACCTACACCTTGTAACGACTGTCTTACAACACGTTCTGCCTAGACTCAGAGAGAACGCAGTTACCTACTCTTCGTGTGCGAGCGGAATAGTTTCGTGTTCGCAGAGGTAGGACGAAAGTTGCTCGACCGGTTCCGGAGACAATAAATTCAAGTGCAATGGTTTATTTCCAAGACGTGCGCGCTGCACTTCCAGTAATTAACATCGCAGGGACGGAGTTGGAAAAGGTTTGCGGTTTTGTTTTTGACGACTGAGTTTTTACAGGAGCCGTTATATAATTTCTTCCTATGTCGTTCAATGCAGTAATTGTGAGCATTTTTTATAAAGTAAATTGTATTCCTACAAATCCTTGGTTTGTAAACTACGAGTTAACGGATACAGATTACAGATTGCACGTAGGCAGTGGAGTAGCGGATCTAAGTTTGCAGCAGAAATAAAAAATCCTAACGAAACAAATGAAAGTAATTGAATTATATCTTGAGTCCTCACATTGTGATTGTGCCGTATCATAGTTACAGGTGGTTCGAGATAAAGTGATCACTGAAGATTTAACCTCCGAAAAAAAATCACTAGCCGTTACTGAATTTAATTCTACAATTACAATAGTAACCTTTCTTCTTGTGAGGTTGGCAGCGAGTTTCCGCATGTAGTGCCGTGTAGTTTCCTATTTATATACAACAATACTGAAAAAAAATCTGCGTAATTCTACATTAATTTATTTTATGTGGTTAATATTTTTTTATTAAATTAAATAGGTTCCTGCCCACTGCATAATTTATCTTACACACGCAAACATCACATGATATGTCCAGAGAGGTTAGATAATTCCCGTCGTCAGCCATTACACGCGGAAAGATACGAACTGACTGAAAAAATAACTTTAACGGTGCTTTTTTGAGTGCTCACTTTATCCCGAACCGGTTACATCTTGCATTTTTCAATATTTCAAATGATATTTACGCTGTGCAAAAATTTTATTGGTATTCGCTTGGCTGAATTGCCTGGAACCTTAGAATGGATCGAGTATAAGAACTCACGTCTCACAAAGTCGGTCCGTGTTCGATTCCCGGAGGGACGGTCCCCGGATTTTCGCATGTGGGAACCGTGTCGGATAATGCCACTAGTCGGTGGGTTTTCTCAGGGATCTTCCGTTTTCCCCGCCCCTTCATTCCGGCGCTGCTCCATACTCGCATGTTACCCTTCACCAGCGCTACGTAGGCAGTGATAGGAATTGTTCATTATTGTTGTACACAAGTATCCTTGGTGATACAGTGGTTACACCACTCACTCCCCACCATGACGATCCAGGTTCGATTCACGGTGGGGGTCGACTGCGATTTTTCGAATGTTGGAATCCCTTCGCCGATTGGTTTTTTTCATTAGTGCTCCTGAATCAGTGCTCTGGCATTCCATTGCTTCCGTTCATGTCTACCCTCACATAACAGCTCCTAGTTTTTGTCCCTTAAGGTATGATAAACTGCTGTTGGGTTCACTCCCCACTAAAAATTTAGAAATACTCTACATGAAACGGTAGCAATTTCAGTTATTTGTTTACGAATATTTTAACTGTGAGTATGTAAATTTTATTACATTGACTATCGGTAAGGCTATGGCATAGTAATATTTTTTTTTAAACAGTCATTGTGCCATTCTTATGAGTTCTCCTTCGAAAGATAATCAGTGAGAAGGGACCCTTTGTCGCGCGTAAACAATTTAAAACACAGTGAAAAATAAATACAGCAGAGGGGGAAAAAACGTTTAGGTCGAAATGGTAGTCCATGATAGGTGTTCGCAGTACATAAATACATCAATACATAGTGATCATGTTCCACCATAGGAAGAGGAAGCCAGTTCAAAGCCCTACGGGCGAATGGGAAAACGTACAAGCACTAGTAATACGAGAAGGGCCGCAACTGTTGAAGGGTATCTCTCGTCTCACTGTTCCACCAATAATCTGTCAGCTTGACCATAACACGGCGCGTGCCACGACTATACTCCATCCATTCTAAGGTTGCAGCTAATTCATACAAGTGAAGGACACAAAAATTTTTGAAACAGCATACATTTCTTTTGAAATACTGGGGGAAAAAAAAAAGGTAACTGTATTAGGCACTCTCACAATTAAAATGCTTTGATTTATTTTCGTTAGCAATTATTATTTCTGCTGCAACCTTAGACTGGATAGAGTGTAAACACACGGCCAGAGATAATTCAAACATTCAGGAAAAAATGGGAAACAACAAACAAAGCAAAACGACGTAAGGAATGGTGGGAAATTAAGCGATCAACGTTTTAAAAATATTTTTTCTGCAGTGTTTCTGAATACAGATATATCACGTTTAACTACCACACAATTCTACACACAGTGAAAAGTCCTGCAACTTAACGAAGACTAGTTTGTTTTAGATGTATTGAATGCTGCCAACAAAACGTGTCCCCTCGGACATTTTACAGAAAGTTAAACGTCACAAAAGAAAATAAATAAAATGGTTTAATGTAAACTATAATTGCTAGTTTCACATTAAAGCATGCATTGAAACTTTCAAATATAATTTTAAAAATGTCCTGTTTATGACACGTTATGCAAAAAAATTACCAAAAAAATTACGTACATATAAACTGATACTTTAAAATATTGGGCAATCCAAACAAATGCCATGAAGACATTTATTCCACTAAAAATATATATAACCCGTCTGAAATTCCACTCATTTTGGTAACACTTCTTTGCTACTAATCCGTGTATGAGTTTTAAGTGTTGTGGTTGGCAGTATTGCTCGGGGGTGGGAGTATGAAGAGGACGCGTGACACTAGGAACACCTACTGTTTACTGAGAGACGTTATATAAACGTTACGCAACACTTGAGTTGACGATCTTCTTGTTTTTCACTGATATCTTGCCTCGACGACTTCTTTTTCTCCTCTCTACAGCTATTATATCTGCCATACACAGGTAGATTTCGCTGAGAGTTATCCACACATAATTTGGAGTAAAACATGTAACACACATGTGGATACTATTTCCAGTATTTCCAAAGATGTTAGAAGGGTCCAGATGGAGCATGTCGCCGGGAATTGTAACCAAACAAATGCTTGACATGGCTGGTATCAATATGGCCGACTTATTACAAAATTGAGGAAATATTAGTTAGGAGGTGTATAAACAGGGCTAAAATATAGAGTTTTCAACCTAAAACATTAATTAAAGAGCATAATAAATTCATTTACCATAAAAATACCAGTCTGATGTGTACTGTTGGTTAACGCAGTATGGCGGCTGGCTAATTTGTTGACTACCTCGCCCCCCCCCCTTTTGGCTTCACACCCCTTCGCCCTCATTCCGACCTTATTGTACCCCCGTGAGTGTTTTCAAGGTAAAACGAAACATGGCAAACGTCGTTTTGAGAGGTATAAAAACTTCACACTACCCCTCTTTAAACCACTCTAGTTTAAATCCAACCCTACCGTTAATTTCTCTGAAACAGCTCTAGATCCTCCGAGTTACGGGCCTGCTGAGGGACGAGGGTCTGGGATGTTTCTGGGTGAAGGGGGTAGGCCACCAGGCAAAGTGATCGAGGGGGGGGGGAGGGGAGTTGACCCACACCTCAAAGACGTCACTACCTACGTCGTGGGGTCCGAGGAATGCGGATGTATCGCCCGGCCGACAGCATGGAAACTGTGGTCCTGCACGCTTGGGAGCATTGCGATAACACGACCTAGAGTACCGTTAAAAAATTACACGCAATACGTCCTTGAAACGAGCGTTGATGTATAGGTGAATGTTTGGGGATGCCTGGGCCAAGTGTGTTGAATTGGTAGGCATTAGGTCGGAAATGGTGTATCACCCATAAGTCGTCAGGTGCATTTACGCTGGTGTTTCTGCGTGCATTGACATTCTGTCGTCAGCTTTGTCTATACAGCGTCTACCGAAAGAAAACGTGTCGTCGACTTTGCCGTACGACGTCCCGATTAGTGGCGAAACGCCATTTTGTTGGTCTTTCTAAATTAAATCGTGCAGAAGATTTAATTTTGTTTTGGCAATTGATAGAGTTGCTTGATTATAGTACGTAGTGACACGTACGTCGAGAATGTGGATGACATTTGACCGCAAAAAAATAGAAGTATTTTTACATAATTACAAATAGCGGCTAAGGAGCACAAATTCACCTGAAGACTCGTAAGTGAAATACGCAGTACAAAAACATAATAATCATATGTTAGGAGTAGTGACTGGTCAATAAAAAAGTGCAAGCAGACGTTCAATAAAAATAAATAGTACTGTCAAAAAACAACTTGTTAGTTCTCGTGTATCTTCCATCATAATATTCATCGGATCCAAATTTACTCAAAATACACATTCAGTTTTCTCTAGGTGGGGCCAAGTTCATGAAGTTTAGCCCAAGTACAATATAACTAAAACCAATGTTACATTGGAAAGATAATTGTCAGATCTCGGTTATTCCGTTACAAAGTGAGTTAGACATGTCGGTCAGCGCTCAGCATCGCTGATGAGAGGCAACATGAGGTGAGCATGGACCAGCGCCGGAATGAGAGGGCGGGGGAAACATGAGATCACCGAGAAAACCCGCCGGCCGGCAGCATCGCCCAGCACGATTCCCGCACGCGAAAATGGGGGGACCGACCCCACCGGGCATGGAATCCGGATCGCCTTGGTGGGAGGCGAATGGTGTGACCTTTCGGTTACCGCAGTCCCCTGTCACGTCACAAGGATCGTCAGTCCCACCCTAATAAGCGAGATATTACTTTAAAATGATGTCATTGACCCCATAGCCCCGCCCATTTAGAAAGCAAAACATGTTTTCTATCGCATGCGTGTGATTATTTAATTCCAATGCAGTGCAAGCAAATGGAACGCAGGTGTAGATTGTTCTTTGCACCCATACAACGCGATATCAAATCAACCCTCACAGGTTATAATGTGTGGGTAATCCTGCGATTGGTCCTCACTGTCTTTCACAGTGTTAGAGAGAGCGCGGTGGCCGGGGGGTTGAACCTCCCACCTCCCAGCAAGGCGATCCGGGTTCGATTCCAGGCGGGGTCTGTCCCCGGAGTTTCACATGTAGGTATCGTGCCGTACAATGTGGTTGGTCGGTGAGTTTTCTTGGGGATCTCCCGTTTCCCCCACCCTATCATTCCGGTGCTGCTCCATACTCACCTCATGTCACTCCTCACCAGCGCTTAAGACCTCGATGTTAAGTGCTGACCGAAATCTCTCACTCCCTCATAGTGTTAAGCCTGGTACACACTATCCTTCTCTACTGAATTACTCACTTAATTCTGTTCATAAATTTCAATTGCGATTTTATACCAGAATTAGTATGTAGCAAAAGGTCTGTGTTATTATCATTGTTTACTAACATGTTTCGGTACATAAAGAAGAAAAATATATTTGTGATGTTGGTTACTACAATCCATAAAGTGTAACTAACATTCCCGAAAACTATTTCACAATACAAAATACACGTTCAATTGCCAAATAAGTGAAACTATCGTATATTATATAGGTTTTGTAAACTCCGATGGTCGCTTGTTCCGTGAATTTTATTTCTGTTCAGATGATATTGGTAACCCTACTTGCGTACTTCACATTTGCAATGACTGAAACTGCGTATTACGCAAGCGCGTGAACGTACACTACTATGAAAAATAGTACGGATTCTATCTGTGAAATTAGGTACGGAATTCTGTCTGGAACCAGCGTAGTTGCGGTACACACTATCGCAGTGCTACTTGCACTAAATTTGGCACGGGATTCTATACTGAATTATGGCTAGTGTGTTTACTGTTCTTAAGGGGTGAAAGGGAAACAAAACTTCCAGTCCTAAACTGGGGGAGGTAGCATTATATTGCTTCTCCTTGCCCGGAATTTGAACCCGGGACCTTGGTCAACTCTACCTGCAGCATCTCTAACCATCGAGCCGAGCTGTCGGTCAAATATGTATTGTCGACGATATCAATAATAATATTAATAACAATATTAATCATTTAGCGTGGAGTAAGTTCAGATACTGTGCGGTGCGAGCTAAATATTTTCATTTGAAATTAAAATAGAAAATTTGTTACGTAACAGTGAAAAATGTTGGTCCAATTATTGCCGACAAATAACAAACCAGTTCTTAAACTTCGCTCCTTCTTGTTGTCCTTCTCTTCCTCGTAATCGGCGTGTGGAATGCTGATTGCTGGAGGCGGCTACACTAATAAAGGCATTTCGCTTGTTTCCTAGGTGTATGAACACGGCAGCGATATGGACAATGTTTGCAAGTGCAGAAACCATGTTTGGTTACTGGCAGGAACATTCAACATTCTTCCTCGTAAAGATGAAATTTTAATTTAATTACCAAACAACTCCAGTTGTTTTACCCTTAAGAGATATGGAAAGGTAAGATGTCGAACGAACGGCATGAATACTCAATCGTATATTAAATCTAAACTACTCTTTATAATTCGATGGGATTTTTGCAGAGTTGATATTCTATTAGCGAACGTTTATTTTGTATAGTAGGCTACCAGACGGTAGTGTGGATTGCTTTTGATTAAAAAATTAAAAACTGAACTTAGAAAAATAAGGGATTGAAACTACAAACTCCATTGATATGGAAAACTATAATTTTTATAATTTCAGTACTTTAATATTTAAAACTCTATAGAAATTAAAATTCAAAAATATCTGCGTTTTGATTTTAGAATAATTTTATTATCCGTAAATCACCCGCGCACAGGTTTTTGGAGAGTAAAATAATTTTAAAAACAAAAGATCGATATTTTTACAATTCGGTTACTATAGAGTCCTAGATATAATCGTAAAAAAAAACTGTTTTCCATTTTTACGGATTTTTTGATTGCAGTATTTTATTTTTCTAAATACCGTCATTAATTTTTTACTCGAAAGCAAAGCATAAGTTACTACCGCCCAGTGCTATCTAAATAAACGTTTGCTAATAGAATATCTACTCGGCGAAAAAATCCCATAGAATTATAACGAGTAGTTAAGATTTTATCAACGATTGCGTATTCATGCCGTTCGTTCAACATCTTACCTTTCCATATCCCTTAACATAGTACATACACAGAACATATGTGCTCAACATGGAGTTAGTCCCCTTTTGCGCTGCACATGTATCTTACTACTACCGTAACATTCTGGGCTTAGGTTCACATCCCGAGCAGTCCAAACATGAGCCTAGGTTTGTACATGAATGAATATGCATTACATGTGTGTACATAGGAGTTGATTATACCTGTGTCTGTATACTTTAGAGTTTGATTTGTTAAAGTTTAAAAGTGTATTTTTTTTAAATCTGTGATGCAAGTTTACTTTAGCTTTATGATAATAGACTAGTCGTTCTTTGCGTAGCTGCCTATACACTGTGATGTACTTGGCATACTCAATCTGGTCTGTATATTTATTCACATGAATTTTTCAACAATTTTTTAGACCAAATAATCCCAATTCTTAGACTGCTATCAACCTGCATGGTTAAATCTGTATTGTGAGACCTCCAACCAGAGCACGTGCTCAAGGATGTCAGCTTACTGTGTGTAAGAATTGTAGTTTTGTTATTACGTATATAAATAAATAAAAAACACGTAATATACATAACATAATACCAGGTAGTTGAGCGCCGTGTTGCCACCTTGTGTGCGAAAAATGTTGTTTAACACATTTTCTGCCTAACACTTTACGTCTCTACTTTATCCCATAATTCGCGTGGTTAGCTTGTCATACAGCTGTTCCTGGACACCCTGTATATTATTTACTACTATAACCTAGTACGTGAGCTATTTGCTCAATATTTTCTTCTTTCTTTGGCAAAACCACTTCTAGTTGCGTTCCGTTATTATAGAACACCGACGGGATCTCAAGCAATTATGTATATTTATACACACGATCACGTTTACACTTCGCTTAAATGATGGCAGCACATATTTTTGTGTTAAAACAATTTATGGCCGGATCTAGTTTTTTTTATTTCAGTTTTATGTCACAATTACGAAGTAATTACGCGACTCATTTTAAATAGTGATTTAGGGCAGTTTGATCATGCCTAATAAAAGAGTGCGTTTTTAATATATTAAGCGCGCTATGATTCAAGGTAGTAAATAAAGTTAATCTCATAAAGGTAATTAATTAAAATTGAAAGCAAAATATTTATTTTTCAACACGCATTTTAAAGTTGCAAGCACTGTTTTCTTTTTTTTTTTCAGACGACTTCGGCTACCGTTTCATAGCTCTAAATGTGTAAATCACAACTGAAATATAATTTCATAGGCGTATTGTACTGTGGTCAATAATAGTACAGTTAAATTTAGTTGTCCATTTCCAAAAATTGCCTTGTCTTAAAGTAATAGTTTTGGGATATCACCGGATTAGTTTCGACATCCACTACGCGTCTAACAAAGCACAAAAATTCAAAAACGACTAGAAGCTAATGAAAATTGCACCAGTTACAAAAGCACCCTTTTTTAATTTTTGCATACAATATATTTTTAAAAATGACTGTTGGAATGTGAATCCATAACATTGTGTGCTCTAACACATGGCAAATATAATTATTCATAACATGGGCCGGGAAATATTTTAGCATCGCTTTATTGAATTATACGTTATAAATCTGTAGGTTCCAAACGAAAATGTGAAATAATTTTTTTTAAAGCAGAAATTAATACTGTTATTAAAAACCCATTTTTTTCTAGTTGGCTGATTCTCTATGTTACCGTATGTAATAAGTAACACTTCCATTTTTAGTTTCGACAGTTAAGCCTAAATTTCTAATGAAAAACAAGTACTTGGATCAGGATTCGAGTTTTATTACTATTTTCGTAATCGTGCATTACAGAATGAGATCATAATTGAAGAATTATCACCAATATTGGTTAACATTTGCATACCACGTCTGATGACATTTAAGCACAATAAAATTATTTTCGCTCTCATATTTTATGCTTGACGACATGTCAAAGTCAATACATAACTATTTATACCCTTACCAATGACATATACTAACAATATATATTATATATTAAAATTGTGTACTTTTTTTCTTAATTTGAACGTAAGATATATTTTCGCGCGTTTACACGTTTTTTTTTTTTACAAAAGCGAAGTAATATCCACTAGGGATTCAATAGTTTACGATTAATGTTCCATAATTTAATATTGTCTTTATAGCAGTTGTAATGGTAGTTTTAGCAATGCGAATTATATTTTAATAAAGAATTTAATGTATTTGTCAAATTGTGATAAAATATAGTTAAGCTAAATATTTTATTTTTATTATTTTATTTTTTAGGAAAATCAAACATGCTCGAAACACTGCAGACCGAAGATTCTCCCGGAAAAATTACATCTCCTACAGTAAACGCCCAGAGAAAGGTGAGAATGTTATTTGCACTTACTTTTGACAAAGACTGTGCATTGTTTGTTTGTGTGGTCGTCAGCGTTATCATTCTTCTTCTAAGTTAAAAGCGAACCGCTGTGATTTCGAAACATGTTTATTCATTCTTCGAAACGTATCGCGAAACACAATTTTGTAACGTTCCGAGCGAAGTTGCCAAGTTCACAACCTTCGAAACAACTGAATATCAGTAAAAGTGTTTTTTTGTCATTACAAAGAACATGCATAAACAAAACTTTTCACACAATATACAGTTTGACTCAGAACGGAGGGAGTTAGTGTTGTGGGAAGTAGCATATTAAAAAGTAAGACAAATATGTGTGCTAAACTTGTCCGTAAAATGAATATGTGGGCGTAATATCACCATGATAATCTACATTACATTAGTTTGATACAATTTTTTTTATCTTCAGAGCGCAGCCAGGTTCAATCGGAATGTGGTTAATATATTTAAGGAAATAATTTAAATGGCGTGTTACAGTAACGTACAATACATATCTGCACACGAGTCTATAATCTAATGTTTACAGTTAGAACCCTAGATTCTTGTTCTAAATATGCAGTTAAGCAACGTTAGTCTCCCTCACACAAAGCAGTCCTCGAACCGCACCACACTTTCTTCCGTTAATGTCTCCAACATTTCTGCCGCCGTACACACTTGCTACACTGGCATAATTCGATATGTTGATTCCTCCCAGTCCCTTGCCGTCGCCATCTCCTCTGATGAGTTCCACTTCCATGCTCAGGCTAAGCGCCACAACAACCACTGTCCGCTCGGCCTCCGTGAGCTGAATTTATACCCAACCGCTCAGATAATACCCACAGCCAATGAGATAAGTCGAATCCTGAAGTTGCCAGGTGTTTGAAGCAGCTCTGCAAATACCGAGGCGCGTGCTCTTCAAGGACGACGTACGGTTGTCGCTGGAACATTCCATCCGGCTGATCCGTTGTCAGAGCGGGAAGGAGGCAGCCCCTCGTGTCGCTCGGGAGAATAACCGCGTGAAGGAGAGGCGGGCAAAAAAAGGCATTTGTCCCAGGTCTTGCATACTAGAAGGCCCTCACTTTTTAGAATGGCAATTTAAACAGTGACACATAATTTGAAATGAATAAGCTGTTTTAAAGTTCCCATTAAACCACGCTAGTAAAGACAGTGTCATTGATATCCAGAACAGCGGAAGACAGAGTAATGACAATGCAGCCAACATGACTGGACTACATGCTCAAATTATTGCTGAGTAAAAAAACGGGTTTGCTAAGATTTATACTCTCTCGTGGGCTGACATTATAAAAAAAAAAAGTGGCCCATCTCGGTAGTTGGAGGGGGGGGGGGGAGTGCTGCGCATCAGGCGTGCACAGTCGAGAACTTTCTGTTAAAAATGACAAGAATGATCGTTATTGACAAGATGGCAAATCTCTGTATTCCGTGTAAACTGCAACTTTTTCCTCCGACACAGGTGATTTCTGTACAAACTCACTCACCTTTCTCTCAGACTGTCAGTATTAAAAAAAAAAAATCTTCAGGAAATTTACAAATCTAGAGCTATAGCGCGGAAAATTTTATTAATGTAAAGGAGATTATAAATATGCAAATTTTTTTTGGAAAACATTAAGCTTATGCGAGGTAGTTGTTTTTACATTGGTGCAAAAACTCAGAACTTTATTTAACAGAATGCTCTGAAAATGTTAAGATTAAGAGCAGACACACGATGCACCAAATATGTCGGCGTTTTGTAAAAATAATGAACCATTCGTTCGCCAAAAATTATTTGGCATAGTTTTGGTTTGTCATAACAAAATAAGTGGGTGATAATTCGCGTGCAAGAATCTGAAAAAAAAAAAAAAAAAAAAAAAAACTGGGATTTTAATAATACCAAATTAACTAGGTAAAATATTTATGATATATTTGTGACAAAACAATGAAGAGATTATACTATATGAAAATTAGGCTTTATGTTCCGCACAAAAAAAAAGTCGCTGTAAAATATCGGACCTGGTCCTAAAGCAAATGCTTGATCAACTGCTTCCAAGGAAAAAAAAACGCTGTTTCATTAGTTGTGGAGCCTTCGACTGTAACTAATTTCTTTAATATGTTTCGTGGTTCTCCCGCCTTTTTTATTTTCTGCACCAAGGACAAATAATATCTAAATCTAATGCATGCATTACTTGCAGACCAGTTTGAAAAAGTGTCTGATATTTGACTTGCTAATTAACTGGAGGTCGTTTTATTTCGGTGCGCTAAATGGCTAGTAGTTTTTTTTATGATCTAGTAGTTTTTGTTGATGCAGTTGTGATATTTTTAAGGTTGTTAAGCAAGGTTCGCTCATAGGCGATAAAAATTAATCAATTTTATCACGCATGTCATGTAAGTTGCTAAAATTCCCAATTTATTTTCTAGGAACGATTTTTTCGATGAATGTTTCAGTGTATTTTAGTAGTTCTAGTTGAAAGAGTAGTATAATTTCTTCGTATATTTTCCTTATTTGCATATATATAAGGACTTGGGACAAACAAGCGGTATAACTTGTAAAACACGTTTTAAAAAAAATTTCAACGCTTGCTTTAATCAAAGATTATATTTGACGTTTAAAATTGGGTATGTGTTAAACGTCTAAACATGCCTATTAATAGCCTGGCATTTAAATGTTTGTCCTCCTTTTCTTTCACTGTGTCTTTATTTCACTTGTCCACACAGAACTCAGACAGAGCACACACACATATTTGTTATTGGTCCGCAATTTTGGTGGGCATTACCATCTCCACGCTCACCAACTACATTAATGGAACTAATGCATTGTATGTCGTTCTGTCATCGCATGCTGTCTCTGAAGGATATATTTCTCGCCATGGAGTCCTTGATGACCTTACTAACAATGGAACTTAACTGGTCTGGCTCAGGATATTCTTACCGAGCCAGTTTCAATGAATTATTAACCGTATGATACACTGGCTTTGTTGAGTATAAAGGAAGGTTGAAAATAACAAGCCCAGAAGGTATTTTGTTTAAGTGAAGCTAAGAACTAAGTGTAAAATTATACTTTAAGGAAATACTTTTTAAATACACTTCTTTCAGTATGCAAAACCCAAATTAATAAAATAATGTAATTTACGTTTTAATTTAACTACCGAAGAAGTAAACCTTCTTTTCTTTGTAAAGATTAAACCCGTACTCCACAAACCAAATACTGGATGCACCACAACTCAAAATAATAAACGTAAAATTTTAAACCAAGTTCAAACAATACACTCAACTGCAAGATGGCGACAGGTGGCTATATGTGTATGTGTGTGTGTTGGCAGGCGAGCCTATTGTCGCTGGCTGGGGATGCGCTATGCTTGGCTGTGACAGCCCTGAGGTTGTCACCACCACCAATAGCTGCAGAGCGTATAGTCACCTTGGACCAAGTGTCGTGGCATGACCTCCACGATGACTGCTGGATCGTACTGTACGACCGTGTCTACGATGTCACCCCCTTTCTTTCCAAGGTCAGTACAAAAAGATCACATGGAAGTAGTTGGATCTAAAACGCTAAATGTGGTGAAAAGAAGTTTGTTACACAGCTAAACATTATAACAGATACGAGAGCTTCGAAATATTTGTCGGACAAGCTAATAAACTTTGTTTCCATCCATCACCACGAAACACTAAAAACAAAACTCTTTTCAACTGCTTGGATTAGTTTACAAACATCGTTTAACTTCCTAGGCAACCAATATTTGGAATGATACACCAGGAAATTTAAAAACCACTTATCCTCACTCATTCAGGCAAAAATATAAATCCTTACTTTTTATGAACCAGTTAGTCTAGTTAGAAATTTATGTTTAACTGTATTTGTTGTAAAATTTATTCACTGTTAATTTTACATTGTTTCAGTTCACCTAAAATCACTGCATGTAACTTTGCAACTGAAATGAAAACTGATCCTTTTTATGTAGTAGTACTTACCAAGGATAAACTAGTCTATGACTGATTTGACCGTGAATAAATGCTATAGAACAATTTTTCCTTCCACATGATGGACTGTTCATTCCCAAGACACAGATTCTATCTCCCACAAAATGTATGTATTCTTCTGTAAAAGCATTCCTACTACTGAATGGTTTTTTTCTCCCACAGAAGAGCTGTTTCTTTCATGAATGTTTGTTCCTTCCACAGAGGATTTGTTCTTAGATGAAGAAATGTTCGTTCCGCAGGACAGATTGTCTTCTAGAGAATTGTTATTTCCTTCAGTCAGAACAGAATGTTCCTTCCACATAATGGATTGTTCATTCTCCAGACACAGATCTATCTCCCACAAAATTTATATTTTCTTCTGTAGGACTATTTATAACACTGAATAGATTGTCTCTTCCAGTGAATGGATTGATTCTACAGAAGAACTGCTTCTTTTATGAATGATTGTTCCATCCACAGGGCGATGTGTTCCTTTGATGAAGGATTGTTCGTTCCGCAGAACATATTGTTTTCTAGAGGACTTATATTTCCTTTAGTCAGAACAGAATATTCCTTCCAAAGAATGGTCTCTTTATTTCACTAAAATTGATCGTTCTTTCCGAAGAACAGTTAGATCCTTCAAACAGGTTGTTCCTTCCACACAATGGATTACTACTTCCAAACAATTAATGTTCCTTCTACATAAGAGACTTTTACTTTCGCAGAACAGACTGCCCTTTCCATATAGGTGATAATTTCTTCCACAGAATGACTTGCTTCTTCCATATAATATATTATTCCTTTCACACAGCAAACTTTTCCTTTTAATTAGAATGTTATAACTTCCGCACAACAGAGTGTTCATTTGACATAACTGATTGTTTCTTCCCCAGAATGGTTTGTTCCTTTGACCAGCACAGATTGTTCTTTCAAAAAAATTTTTTTGCTCTTTCATCAGAACAGATATTTCCTTCTACAGAATTAATTATTACTTTCACACAAACTACATTCCTTTCACACAACATATTATTTCTTCTGCAGTACACATACTTCTTTCATGTTAGTGAATTTTCCTTCCAAAAACCGTATCGTTCCTCCAACAGAATTAATTGTTCCTTTCACACAGTAGTGTGATCCTTCCACATAATTCATTCTTCCTTTAAAATTCATATTTTTTTATTCCAATGAACGAATATTTCCTTTTACAAAGGGATTAATTTTCGCAGAACTAATAGTTTCTTCTACATAATGGGTTGATCTTTCTACATGATGGACTGTTCACCCACGGAAGTTATTATAACTTCCTTCTATAAAACCACCAAAATGAACTGTTCCTTCAACAGTACAGAGATTTCTTACCACAATATGGTCTGTTGTTTCCACACTATAAAAATGTTCATTCCACATAACATGTTATTCCTTACCAGAACATACTTTTCTTTTAACAGAACGGATTGTTTAATTCAGGGAATTAATTAGTCTTTCAATCAGATTCGAAAACATTTAGAACGTTCCCACACCATTTACAGTATTAATTACCAAGCTTTAGCAACAAAACATTCTGTTACTTAGCTTAGTAATATTTCTGAACAATTCAAATGGTACTGGCAATCTACTTGATAGCTGACCCAATTGTAAGAGAATTGATTCTTACAGTAATATAAACGTGCAATAATATATTTTAGTCAATGTAGCACCATTAATTGTAGCAATAGCTGAAGTAGCATCTGTGTGAGATAAACTAAAATTGGATACAATTTATATTTAGTCAAAATGGCGGTTGATGTTCAACCACGGCAGATCTTTTTCGA
>PNEQ01055040.1:55000-68523 GCA_003012365.1 Medauroidea extradentata
ATCATGCTAAAAATATAAAATGGCAGCCATTTTGAAAATATGTACACAGGACGAATGAAATACATAAAAGTCATGTCAACTTTCTATGTAGTATATGTGTACCAAGTTTGATGAAATTATAAAGTACGATTCCTTAGATATCTAGCATGATCTAAAAATGTTAAAATGGCCGCAATTTCGAAAGCATGCGAATGGCCTAAACGTAATATATAAAAGTCAAGTCAGGTTGCTTAGTACTATATATGTACAATGTTTGATGAAATTAGGTTCACTGGTTAAAAAGTTTTTAAGGGGAGCGGGACACACACATGTCATAAACCTACTTTTTTCTTTGGAAAGTAGGCTAATAGTTTCACGTTTATTGGTCAAGCGGTTTGGGCTGCAGTTTAATGTGTCAGTCAGTCATTCAGTCGGTGTTTTGTACGTTCATGCATATATATATATATATATATATATATATATATATATATATATATATATAAACACACTAGTTGAGGGTTGGGGCGTACGTCATGGAATCTATTTAGTATTGTGAGAATACTTGTGCAAATGAATAATGGGAAATAGGCACGACATGACAAGGTGTGCACGACGCGTATGAACATTGAACAACACGACAACATTGTACGAGTATGTCACATGTTACGATAGACGACATGACAGAACAGTGTCCAGGATTCACACTCCTGACAGCACAGCTCACACACATACTCTTAAGGCCCTCAATGTAGTTCCCTGCTAAGTTAACAATGTGCTGCCAAAGATGTGGGAGGCGCCGAATGCCTTTCCTCCCAATATAGGAATCTGTTCATCTGCTGCCGCACATCCGTGATGTCATGTGTCGCAAACCACCTGGCAGGTAATGGTTCCTTTACCTAGCGTATGAGGTCAAAGTCGCATGAAGACAGATACGTGGGTGCTTCAGTTCTTCCCATCCCCAGCGCTGCGGTAGCCACAACACACATGCCGCTTTATGTAGTCATGTTGTCGTGGAAAATTACTGCACTATCCACCAAATGAGGACGTTTCTCCGGTTGTCACCTCGTACCTACCTCAAGTTCCTGTAGTACTCTGCTATCAATGTGCGCCCATGAGGAACAAAACGCCACGCAATGACGCCCCTAATGTCATACAAGACAATCACTAACAGTTTCATGGGGGAAGATTCTGACGGAACTTCTGCCTCCTGGGGGATCCAGCACGTCACCATTCCGTAGACTGACGTTTGATTTCGAGTTCGTCTGCCCTGGCCCAAAATTCATCTATTGTAATTATTTGTAAAATGAAGTGGTCGCTGTCCTAGTGCAACCCTGCTAGGTAGCATATCGCATCTACCTTAGAATCTCGGTCATTGCATGGGATCCCACTTTGATGCAATTTGGCGCATGCAGATCACGCCGCAAAATCCTATTGATGGTGCGTTTTTCGATGCCCCTTGCACTCTTGAACTCCAGTAGCGTTCGTCGTCTGTCGTCCTGCAGCAGGTGCTTGATAACTGCACGTGCCACTTCGGTCTGCACGCTCACAGGTCTTCTTGTGCGTTTATATTCCCTGGTTCGTACACATCCTCGCTTAAACGCCGCCAACCACCTCGCGACTGTCATGTATGGCGGGATGTTATTCCCAACAGCTTCCACCAATTCCCTGTGAGTTTCTCTGGCGGTTCTGCCATGGAGAGCTGCTATTTTGATTTACGAGCGCTGGTTAACACAGGTTACAGCCACCTGGCACGGCGGTCGCTAGACAACTAATTTCACTTTCCTCTCTGCGCTTGTACAGGCCAACCCTGCGCCATCTGACATTTTCAAAACTCACTAGGACGGCCAGTCTTCCCAACAACACTTCATATGTTGTGCTTCGATAACACAGTTCACCACATACATAGACAGTTGCCCATAACTTATACCAAAACCCTCGTGTGTGTGTGTGTGTGCGTGTGTGTACATGTAACATATTGAATTTCAAAGAATCCTGAAATTGGTTATTATGCATTTTTGTGTGTGATTCATTAAAGTAAAAATCACGATTATAGGCCTACGGGTTTGAGTCTATCGACGCTTCTTCGGAAATACATTTCACCCATTTTGACACCCTTAGAGGTCTTATTTCGAAAAATCCTATTTTAGTGCTCGCCTACGACTTGAGGGGAAACCACACAAAAATTTTCACGATTATAGGTCCAGTGGTTTGGGCTGCAGTGTGATATGTAAGTCATTCAATAAATTATTCATTCAGTCAGTCATTGTTCTCTTTTATCTATAGCTATGTAGTGTTCTCGTTCACATATTCAACGCACAGGCCAACCCGCTGGACCTTGGAATATGAAATTTTGAGGGTAGCTTCTACTTAACCGTAGGCACCCAATTAGACGGGATTTTGCGAAATTTGAAAATTAAGGGGGTGAAAAGCCGTGAAATGTAATTTTCATCAATCTTTGATTTCCCTTAAACCAGTTAAGATATCAAGGTGATTTTTTTTATGCACACGTAAATATCTAAAACATATTTTCAGGATTATTCGCAATTCCAACTAATAAGTCGTTCAAGAAATAAAATGTGTATCCAATTAATCATCCCTATCTACTAAACCAATATAATTATCGTGATGATACTGTTTTAAAATAAAACTTACGTAACTATCTAAGAAGAAAATTCAGGCTGTTTAGAAATTCGTCCTGGAAAGCCGTTAAAAAATTAAAACGTGTTTCCAATTAATTATCTGTATATATTAAACCTGTTGAGGTATCGAAATTTTTTTTGATAATAATGAAACTAATAAATTGTGTACAAATCAAATTCAAAAATTTATGAAAGAAATTGGACAATTAAGGGTGTGAAAAGCAGTAAAACGTCACACAACTCCCGAGAAGTCAGCACGGCCATGGAGAAACAATTCAAAAGTAGTTACTTTTGTGACATCCTATTCATATAAACCTCTTTGGTCTTGGGCGTGTACCACGATCGTAGAACAGGTCTGGACACTCGTCTGGAAACTTGACCCCCCTTGCTGTTTGGCTGCTGTTCTCCAAGTTACTGATAATGCTATAAATTTTTGGCGCTGCAGTTAGGGCGGTCGGCTCAAACTCCGCCCACTTCCCTCCCCTTATGATAAACAATTTATTAAAACTTTTTTATCAATGTATGAAATACTTTCTTCGCTCACAATTTAAATTAATGGCTCCAGAAATCTTAATTTACTTTATAACGTTAAGAATGAAAAAAAAAAAAAGTGGACGGAGTTTGAGTCCGACCTCCCGGATTATAGCGCCAAAAAGTACGACATTCTCGGTAACTTGACGAACTACAGCCAAACAGCAAGGGGGTCAAGCAAAATACATTGTTAGATAGGCGAGTGTCCAGACCTGTTCTTCTACGACCGTGCTGTACACACATAAGAATCCTCATGACCTACACTGAAGCATTCGTTTGGTTGGAATGATATGTCTGTGGTGTAGTAGGTTTCGGGGTCATATCCTACGTAGGACTTAGCGACAGTAATTATTGTGCTATCATATACGCACACATTGTTGACAGCTGGAAGATTGCGACGAAACAGTCCAGTTATTTGTGTTTAAGGAGACTGATTTCGGCGTAAAAATTATTTTTGAAACAGATTAAAGCATACATGATATAAAAAGAGAGTACAACCACTATACAATATTTTAAACAGAGTTGCTGATTACAGGAAATTATTTCCCACGCGTAAAGCCGTAGCCAGGCAAATAGTTTAGCGCATAACTTAGATAATATACGGTTATGAAGGCATTAAAGACATAGTATAAAGAAATGTTAAAGCAATTAATCCGTTAGATGAGGCGGTTATGGAACTTATTTTTCCGAACTGCTATAGTGTTGAAAAGTTTCCTCTTATTATAATAAGAAAAAGCGCGTAAAGAAATAAAAAATTGGTTGATATCTTCCGGCAGCGCATCGATGCCAAATTTTATAGAAATAAACGAAAATCAAAATATTTTATGTATTTTTTAAATTCTGTGACTAACACGAGACAGTTTACACGGTCTTTATGTTATGACTGAATCAAGTAAAATAATTAAAAATGTTATTAACATCTCAATATTTATCATGTGTCTAAAATTGGAGAATGATAAAATGTTTTTATAAGAAGGCAGTTTTAAGTACTGAGTTACAATAAAATGCGTTTTCGATCTATTGTTCGATAAATCGGATTCAACTGGTGAACTGTTAGGTTATGAAAAAAAAGCCTTAGAAAACCTTCAGTCACATTTTGTTGACGTCATACCAAAATTTACTCCATTTGAACAATACATATTCATTGCAATCTAGCAAGTGGTATGATCATAACCATGAAGAACATAAAAACAGAGAAATTAGTATTATTGTATCATTTAGACCGAGAGTGTCATTTAGAGAAAGAATTTATTGTGAACCAAATTATGTTTTATTTTTTCCAATGCAAACAGCAAAAAATGGAAAATATTGTGCTAAAACTAAGAGTTAAAAAAAAAAAAAATGATTGACTTTGATTCCGGTGAAATAACCGCAAAATTAGAAGTGAAACCATGATTACATATTGCGCACAATATGGCCAGTCTTGCGGCTAGAGAACTAACAAAACTCTACTCTGTAGCTCTGTCTGTAAGAGGACGCATGGAGAGAACTCCATGTGCCAGTTTTCCTTGTTCGATAGATGGAGTGCGAGTACAGTTTTCCTCGTCGAACTGACTACCGTTGTATTATATTTGCATGCAGAGATTATTTAACTTGAATGAAGTGTGTTTCTTTTTAGGTATAACTGATGGTTAAACTATTTGATGTCATTTTATCATTGTTTTAATGATAACTACAGTAATCTGTAAATTTTATATTAGTTTTGTACTTTACCACTTGTGGTTGGTGCTATTTACTCAAAGTACACATACAACTTTTAAACGTAGTTTAAATGGAAAAACAGCCCTTAGACAGTTATTCCTTTGTGCAAGTGGCATATAGGGTAAAGCTGTTTATGGGTAATGGCATCGGTATTTTCTCAAAATATTTATCCTATTTTAGGCTTCTCCCCTCTCTGTAAGTGTGTCACATTTACGAATGTAAGCTGCTCCTATAAACGGGGTCTAATGCTCGTAAAAAAAAGAATGGGTGTGACACATGAGAGGAAAGGCAGAGACAGATGCTGAGGAAATAGAGCAGGTATTTTGCTATTTTAAGTCCCAATACAAATGTTAAATATTTATTAGTTTTAAATTCATAAATGGAACAAGTGTTAGAAATATTATATACAAATTTTCATTTTGTTTGTTGTATTGTTCGGGAAGAAAAATGTTGTTTCAATATCACAATACCCGTTGATGCAAATTACATGAAATTTAAAATTTGAGAAGATGTAAAATTTCAATTTTATGATACGGATTTTTGTGGAGTTTGTGTTTTGAATCCATTTGAAAATACTGAAGAGTTTTAAATAGAATTTCAAGATATGAAAGGTCATTGGACATTAAAATATATCAAAAAATTATTGTTTATACTAAATAAAAATTTCTTGAATACTATTTAGTTAAAATTAAATAGTAACATTTTGTTGTAGGTATTTGTCACTTTTTAAATTTGTCCTTATTTAGCAGATGTAATTTGTCATTTCTAGGACAAGAAAATTTTTATGTTAGTTTTTTTCTCTTCCAAGGTGGAGATTTTCCCCTTCTATAATAAATAAAATAATTTCTAATGTCTTTACATTTTTATAATTACCATTCTATCCAAGAAACTTAATAAAGATCTTTTAATTTATTCGAAATTTCCAGAGAGGAGTTTCCTCCCTTCTGAGTAAATACCATAATGCATAAAATATTCGTTTTAATAAAATAAATGAATCCAAATATCTTCAAGATAATTTCCTAAGTTTAAAGGTAAATAAAACTGAGCCGAAATATTTTAAAGTCAGTTTCATAAATTAAAAGGAAAAAAAGAAAGAATGATCCAAAAAGGGTTCTTGTCCTAGAACCGACAAATCACATCTACTATGACACAGCCCTCCATACACATTTAATTGACATTCGGAACCTCCCGTGTTCGATTACCTGCTCTGACTCTCCATATTTGGGTCTGCCATGGCTTCCCAAAATTGCTCCAGACGAATTCTGGCGTAATTCTTTAACAACGGCCATGGCCGACTATTTCCCAGTTTCTGTCATTTTAACAAGTTTGTGTTTACTCGCTTTCTTGTCTGTTTGTCTGTTCGGTACAAAATTTTCTTATTTTGACAGGGGCTGCGGTGGCAGAATTGTCAGGCCATTCGCCTCCCACCAAGGCGATCCGGGCTCGATTCCTGGCAGGGTCGGTCCCCGGATTTTCGTACGGGGGAATCGTGCCGGACGATGCCACTGGTTGGCTGGTTTTCTCGGGGATCTCCCGTTTCCCCCGCCCATTCATTCCGGCGTTGCTCCATACTCACATATCACCCTTCACCAGCACTAAGGACCTCAATGATGAGCGCTAACCAAAATCTTTCACTCGCTTTGATTATTTTACATCGATTGTAAAATTTCGCTCACACACAAGACTAAAAAACAGAAAATCATTTTAAATTAAAGTATTAATGCACCAAGACTTTTGAAATGGATTAAAAAGTATACAATAATTTATCCTATTAGCATACTTGTAAGATTTAAAAAAAAAGCCGGGGATGCATGAAATAGATAGTATTTCACCTTAGTTACAAACAATTTTATTGCAATGCAAATAATGAAAACTGTTGTTGGAGTTTTTTGAACCCTCTACATTCCTTACTATTATCATTGAGCCCGAAATGTCTTGTTTAAAACCTTACAAGTTTTATTACAGAGGAGTAATTTTTTTAAACATTTTAATGCGTTTTAAAAACGTGGTATATTTTTTAAGAATTTAAATAAGTATTTCAGTTACGGTCTCTAATGACATCGGTGTCTGCAAGACGTAAAGCCAATGTACCTTACAGCGCTACGTAATTTTTACCGCAGTAGCAATAATTTAAAAGGCGTAGGCATACTCTAGGTAAGGTCAATTCTACCAGGTTAGAATCATCAATGTTATAAGTTTGGCACAGGGAAAATTTCTGCCGCTTGAGCGCTGGTATCAGTAAGGGACGCAAACTGACCAATCACAGAGCGTTTCTGAATTTTAAGTTACATGAAGTTGATGATTGAGGACTTAACATTCATAAGGGGCTAAGTGCCAAAAGGTAAGTTTCAAGATAATAATGAAAACAGCATATTACGACAAAGAAATGAACAATGAATCATCCAAATGCGTTCACATAATTTTTACAATAGGAAAGTAGTAATCGAAAATTAATTAACACAAAACACTTATGAACATCAATATATATTTTTTCAATGAACTAGAATGTGTTGATGTCACTCCAACCATGTAATTGTGCTGATGTACGGCGCGCATGAATATCACTAGGAGATAGGTCTTCGACCTAATGTTTTGACACCTTTCTATGTACCTAACACATTTTTGTCGAAAATGGTACTTAGCCATTTTTGAATGTTAAGTCCTCAACTTAAAACGCGAAATTAATTTATTTTCACTTCAATTTTCAGTTAAATGAATACTGTCATTTCCAAGCCCTTTTAAATTTAATATTACAACGGTTTTGAATTTTTCTGGTCCCTTTTCGATTGCAGCAAAACTAGCGGCAGAAAATTTCCCTGTACCTAACTCTTCCGTAAGAAAACACATTTTCTTTCTAACCTGTAGTAAAATTAACTTACTGTAAGGTAGCAACTGCTTCGCAAAAAATATAATGTATTCTGAGATAAAACTGTCACGGCCATGTCACGATCAAGGTCCACAGATGCGACAATGGCTGATACTAACAATACTACTGTTCAAACAGAAAACATCTACTCGCATGAACTTTATGCCTCGTTTACACTCTCTTGCTACACACAGTTTAACCTCTGTTTATCGACATATCATAAACCTAGATTCTTTTCATCAGAAACGGTCGCCTGGGATCTTGAAATTACTAGCAAAAATAACACAACAAACACATAGAAGGGAAGTAATAATATATTACAACTACGAGAAATGATCATAATTGCGTAATACTCTGTAAGCACATATTTCTTATGTATTGAAGGATATGTGATACTATGCCTATACTACATGATTATTATGTGCACTTATTATGATTATTTGCATTTTGAACAACTTGCTGAGTTTCAAGTAGAAAACTTTTGTTTTTAAGTCTTTTAATATATAGCCTGTGATAACTATTTCATTTCATAAGTGCAATGATTTTCGTTCGTGTATGCTTCCGAAACATGCAAGTTTTAACCTTTAACAGATCGTTATAGGAACCCTACCTGTGATAAACTTTTATCATAAGACGATAATGTAGTTATAGTATCGTTAGCAAAAACGAACACTTTTCAGTTCAAACATAAACGATTACAAATTTTCAAACTTCAAAGGGTTAAAGAGAGAGACACATTCGCAATGTCGAATTTTCGGTTATTGCGTCATAAATTTATCTTCACTAACTTTGTTGAAGCATAAAAATAATGTATTAAGACAGAATTCCTGACGCTGCAAGCAAATGTATGCTAGTTCTGTTACGACATTTGTAACCGTTCGAAGTAACAATTCAAACTACAGCGATAACACTGCACACCAGTTAAATGCGCTGTGAATAGAGGCGATATGTTTCTCGTCGAGCGTGGTACTCTGGCTCTTATAGCTCGGTTGTTCCCACGCGGCAGACGCGGACATTTTAACCGGTGCATACTTCTCTAAAGAGTTAGTTGACTTTGCGCTCGAGCCGTGCTGTAGCGTGGTACGAATAGTATTAAGAATTTTTATTTGTGATAATATTATAGGCCATTCGGGATAAAGTGAGCACCAAATATTTAACCTTTGAAAAATATCACTAGCCGTTACTGCATATACATCACCACTAACAAGAGTTACTTTACTGCTTGTATGGTTGGTAGCGAAATTACGCAATATAGTTCCGTGTGTTTCCTATTTAAATTCAACAATACTTAAACAAAATCAACCGAAATAGACAAAATTGTATTCTATATGAATAAATATATTAATTTGATTAAACTGTGTCGATTCTTACCGTCTGCCCAGTTTATCTTACACGCGTAAACATCAAGTGACGTGTCCATACAGGTTAGATATTTCCCGTCCTTAGTCGTTACGCGCGGAAAGATACGAATTGGCTGAAAATATAACTTTTGGCAGGGCTTGAGTGCTCACTTTATTCCGAAACGCCTACAGAAATGTTTCCAACGCGTTTATTTACGAAAAAAGACAAATTAAAAAATGTGTCCTTGTGTTTTTAAATTTGAAACATGATTACCAAACTCCTCAAAAGTGATAAAAACGTCTTTTTCACGTTCCTGGAGCTGAGAAAATATCAAGCGTAATTGTAAAACAAAATCATAGCAACATGCACTAGACTTTACCTCATACTTTCCACTAATAAAATATCAGGGCCATAGCTTGAAATTCGTTTGAAAAACAGTTTCTACGATAACACTGCGTGCAAGTTTAGTATTTCCGCGTGCAGAGGCGAAGATGTGTTTTGACGGACGTGTTACGATGTTAGACTTATCTCCCTCCCCGTTTCCGTGCCTCAAACGCAAATAAATAAATAAAATAAATAAAAATCAAGAAAAATAAATAAATTAATTGATTAAAAATAAAAAAGCTAGCTTTTACTCTCTAACTGCTAAAAGGGCGTGGTACATAATTCAACGCTAAAAGCATTAATCTATAACTGTAGGTTTCTTGAAGCCAATTTGCGAAAATTAAAACAATAGCAATCCTAGACAATAGTTTTAGCCAACGTTTTAAACAAAATTGTTTCCAGTGTTACGAACTTCTGAGGCACAATCTCTGACGCCGGCGCAAGAGATCGCGCATGACGAATGAGTAATTATGGATAAATATATACTCATAAAGTTGACAAATACCATTATCTAGGATTGTCATTAAGTATTTTATCCATATTGGCTTCGAAAAAAGCGTAGGAAATCAATTGTTGTTTTCAGCGTTTATTTATCCACCACACACTCTTTAGTCCAGCTATCGACGTACCTGTTCATTGACACGATGTAGCCACTGTACACTAGACTAAACCTACCTCAGAACCAATCGCATTTCAGAATTCCTCATTTCAGCTGTGTGTTCCATGCATAGAGAATTAACTAAGTTTCTGGCCTGTCATGGCACATATTTTACTTTCTAAGGCGTTATCAGACATTTTATTCCTTCGCTAGCAGCCTTCCTAAGGAAGCATGTATTTTTTTTTTCTGCGAAAGGTCTCGTGTATAAAAAAACCAGCCGGCCGGGTGCGGCGTTGCCGGCGTGAAATAATTTAATGTAAACATAAACTCTGGATAAAATATGTGATGAAGGCATTTAACAGCTAGCGTACTCAATAACAGTGAACTATAATTAACTGTCTTAACTCAGTGTAAAGAGCGCGCGCAATATGCTCGTATGATTTCATAGTAATTCCCATCGCAAAGTCTTCCACGGGATACGAACCCGTGACCTCACCCCTTCCCACACCACAAACTTTATACAATACCTGAGTGAATGCTTAAAGGCAGGCCGTGATAATTCTTTCGTGTGTGCAGGCTACAGTCCAAAGAGGTTTAATTTATGAGTAGGTTGGCAAAAAGAAATGTATGTTGAAGTATTTCTCCGTGATCATTCTCTTATTTCTGGAGACTGTAACATTTTACTACTTTTCATCTACTTAATTTTCGGTTTTCATAAAAACCTGAATTTAATTTATAGATATTTACATATGCTTCAGTCTTATCAAAAAATCATCTCGCTATCTCTACGGGTATAGGCGGTACATATAATTATTTGAAATCATATTTTATTTTTTTAACAGCTTTTAAGGACGAAATTAGAAAAATCCTGAAATTTCACTTTTTGATATTTACGTAAGATTTATTTTAAAGCAAAAACCATTTCAATATTTCCACTGGTTTAGGAGATAAGTGGGAATGATATTAAAAACACGTTTTATTTTTTTAAGAACTTTCAAGGACGAATTTCGAAAAAGTGTAAAAATTCTTTTTAGATATTTACTTAAGCATCATTAATAAAAATCACCTCACTATCTGAAATGGTTTAGGAGAAATCACGGAGTAATGAAAAACACATTTTCCGGCTTTTCCCCCCCTTAATTTTCGAATTTTGCATAATCGAAAAAAAATGCGAATATGCATTTCATTGGGCAATATTATGAAGTTAAAAAATTTGTGATAGCATTCCCGATTAATGAGATATCAAGGATTCTTTTAAAACACATCTCACCCCTTTTCACCCCCTTAATTATCGAATTTTGAAAAGTCCTTTCTTAGTGGGTACCTACGGGGCAAAGGGATGCTTCCCTCAAAATTTCATGGTTCTAGGTCCAGCGGTTTGGGCTGTGCGTTGATGAGTGAGTGAGTGTGTCAGTACACTTCCATTTTTATGTAAAAATAAATAGTATTCAAGCAATGCCAACTTTATACATTACATAACGATCAGAACATGCCTCCCGTACTATCGATATCTAAAACGTAGATTAATTAAATTAAAGATTAATTGTTTTAAAATGCTAAGTACTGTGAATGTAACGAGTCATAGAGAGGTCGCGTACAAACCTCCGCTGCTCGTGGTACGACACACGACCTCGCCGGGCGATGGGCGTGTTTCATCAGCCAGCCCCTCTGACGTCACGATCACGCCCTGATCAGTAGTGTGACCGCGTGTCAGAGTGGCAAGGTCGCTGCGCTGTGCTCTCTGGTTCGCCAGCTGCCCGCTATCACAACTAACATAACAGCACTGTCTCTATAACCTTAACAACATTGTCTGTATACTACTGCGCTCATCTGGCCTTCGGCAACACTTCCCTCCGTGGAATACTGTTTCACTTTCTGGGTACAAAAGTTACCTGAAATTTTCTTGAAAACATTCCTGCAATAAAGAGGTCTTTAACTGAGTTTTTTTACTATGCATTCATTAAAATAATTATACAAGATGACCAGGAAAAAACACACAGTTGGCACACCACGCGAATCATTGAGGACTAAGAGGGCGTGGTACATAATTCAACGCTAAAAGCATTAGTCTACAACTGTAGGTTTCTTCAAGCTGATTTGTGAAAATTAAACAATAGCAAACCTAGACAATAGTTTTAACGTTATTAACACAATTGTTCCCAGTGTTACGAACTTCTGAGGCACAATCTCTGACGCCTGAACTTTGTGCATTTAACTGCGGCGCAAGAGATCACGCGTAACGAATGAGTAATTCTGGATAAATATTTACTCATATAGTTGGCAAAAACCATTATCTAGGATTGCCATTGAGTACTTTATCCATATTGACTTCGAAAAAAAGCGTAGGAATCAATTGATGTTTTCAGCGTTTATATCTCTATCACGCACTCTTAAGTCAGAAAATGGCGTTTTGAGATAATCAAGTTTAAGGTTTTTGAAGCCCTACTAAATGAATGTAGTCACCTTTGTATAATAGTCTCTAGCTCCAGGTATAATTGTCTGAGAGAAACCATTTGTTTATAGTATATAGAACAAGGTTTGGCAAATCTAAA
Source organism: Medauroidea extradentata (assembly GCA_003012365.1). Taxonomy (NCBI): domain Eukaryota; kingdom Metazoa; phylum Arthropoda; class Insecta; order Phasmatodea; family Phasmatidae; genus Medauroidea; species Medauroidea extradentata. The sequence continues at coordinate 67,592 of PNEQ01055040.1, forward strand.
TTTACAATGGGAGACTAACGACTTAAGCCGGCCAGTCCACCCAGATCCTCACTTGGAGACGAAAATTTTAGTGGCAAACTGTTCTACGATGACTTTTTACATTTACTTTATGGCAACATTGCACTGCTGTCATTACACTCTTGAGCTCCACAGTTACTTAACTAATTATTTAGGTAAGAGTATACAGGAACTGGCCTGCTGGGAATTCTTTGAAGTAAACGATATAGACCAGTTTTGCGCTAACAGTGCGCTATTGTAGCCCAAAACAAAACTACTTTCAGCATGGTACTGAAACTGTTGACTGAACAGATTTGAATTAGAACTGTTCTTGTGCTGCGTTCGGGTGTAAAGAAAGACCAGGTAAGGGAAAGAAATCAGCGGGCGTTACATTTCACAGGTAAAAAGGACCTTTACAATATTTGCAGTATGTGAATTACTCTAACCACTAACAAGCTTCTTTTCTCACACGCCTGGGTTACCTACACCACTGTACCTCCGGTGTTAGCAAAGTAGCCTACCTGACAGGCGCAATAGCTAACAAAGCTTTCTTTCTCAGAAATTGCGTGCACAATTCTCAGTTAGCATTCAAATATATACACATGTGTATATTTAATATCTCACCTTCTGTCACCACTGCTATGTTGATAATAAAGTTCAATATATGACATTTTGCAAACGAGTTACACATACAGGGTGGACCAGGATTCATGTGCCAAAGTCCGGGAGGGGATTGGTTATGGAAAATAAGGTGGGGTATATAAACCAACACTATTCTGTGGTAAATATTAAGGGAGCTACGCCACGTTGAAAAAAATAATTTTTTAAACATTTTTCGAAAAATACTAGAAAATATAAGAGATAGAGCCACCAAAATTGGCATAGAGCTCAAAGAAGTGGAGCACATTAATGTATGAAAAGTTGGTTGCCGTGAC
>PNEQ01055042.1:0-19422 GCA_003012365.1 Medauroidea extradentata
ATATATATATATATATATATATATATATATATATATATATACTGTATACATACACATGTATAAAAATTTGTTGTTACAACCCCTCACAGTTTCTGAGAACAGAGTCATAAGGACTTGTCAGGGGGCTGTGCGAAGTTTACAGTAATTTGGAAATCATTGGGCTGATTTTGATATACTCTATACCTTCTTGTAAATTACAACTTACCATTTTACGAATTAAGTTTACAGGATATTCAATCATCTCGGTTGTAAAAAAATTTCAATTATAACATGAATTATTTCAGTAATAAGTCTCCCAAAAATTACCTTAAAAATCTATATTTATTGCCCTAAAAATTTACAAAAACTTTGCGTGATACAATGGCATGCTAAAACTGCTGCAGCTTTTAACTCATATCTTTATTCCACTGCAAACTTGTATATGCATTATTGGTTAAAAGTTTTTATTTTGAATTTTTCGTGGGAATTTTGCCACCCAATCATTGTCTTAATAACTTTCTCGTCATCCAAATGCGGGAGTATATCTCTTCCTCCCCTTTCAGTGAACGACAAGCTTTCAATCAATGAGGCACAGGTTTTCTACAATAGTTCGCAAAAGTAGGCAAAAATAAATCCAAATCAAAGTCTGTTCCCAGACCAAATGCAAGCAGTTCATTGTTTTAAGATGGCCAGAATTTAAAAAAAGCCTATACATTTGATAATAATTTGCTAAATAGGATGACAGCAGCGTAATGTTCATACACTAGACAGCAACGTAATGTTCATACACTACGTTACAGTATTTATCTTACACGTAATATTCGTTTTATACTTCTTTCTTAAGTATATTGAACAACGATGTGCTAAATTTCACTTGCATTTTTTTTGTGCTACATGGCATGTTTTCTATGCTGAAGCAGCTTATCCTACTTTCCAGCTGGGTTAACTATGAGTTGAAAGAGATGCTGCTTTTGTGACTTACTTGGTGCTCTTGAAAACTTTTCTTAGCAACAGTTTGAATGTCTTAAGCTGAAATTTTTCTGCAACTAGGTTAACTGTGTGACTTGTTATCACGGGCCTCATTGACATGTAAATTTGGGTTGGGAGAGGGGGGGGGGGTAATAGAGGTATACATATTTAGAGAATATAAGTAAAAAAAAAAATCCAAATCTACGTAATTATATTTAAAAAATAAATTTGTCTTTCAAACAGGTTGAGGACTGAAACTATACATTCTTGTGAACAATTGTTCTTCACGTGTATTAGTATTCAAGTTAACAACTTATAAATAACACACAGTACCTTCAGTTAAATAATTTTTATATGTCTCGACAGTATAACGTAAAAACTCAATATATTTTCTACAAAATGAAGGTTTAAGTATTACTTGTTCCAAATATGGTTCTTCGGCAATCATTTACTGCTGACCATCAAATCACAAAGATTCAAGTTATTCAGTAGATCCTGATGTACATGGCAAATTGTCACATGGTTCAATCCCTGTTGTGTCATATTGCTCCTCAGGTACGTTTGCAGACGGCATAATGAGCTAAAACTCTGCTCTGCTTCACAAGACGAGCAGAAAACTACAGTCAAGACAGAAACCAAATTTTTTATATTCTTGAACACGGATCACATTTTGGCACCATTTGCTTGAGTACATTTTGAGCATCATTGACACACAAAACATTATATTGTCGTTTAAACATCTTCAGTTCAGTTTCTAGAGATGTAATATCTATCTTGGATACAGTTATAGTAAATCAGTCTGTTATTTCTCCTGAAATCAGTGTTGATTCTAGCTCTTGGATATACTTCAGTCCTTCCTGATCAAACCTGGCTTTCAAGCCTTGTAGTGCTGCATCTATGATAGCGTTAACGGCATGGAGATTTCTTTGACCTGAGAATTTAGATAGGCTGTAAATTATATTCAGCCACTTTCTTAGTTTGCTTCCTTCAAAATGATACAGAAAACCTCTTTCCGCAAACCTTCAATAGCCACAGTGTTTACATCGGCAGCCTTCATGGGGCCTGACATTGTTTGTTGACGGCCTTGAAACGATTTGGAGAAGTTTGATTATGGTAATTACATTTTGCCCTAGCAGTAATCCCACTACTGTATTCCCTGATTCTAACACTGTTAGCAAGCCACTAGCGTTTAACTGCTGGTTTTCTTCTGTAGCAAGCTCTTGGAGTGTTTGTAATATAATATCATACCTGTCCAGAATTTTTTATTTGTGACCTCCTGTAAAGCCACAGAGTAGAACAATATTGGCCACAGGGCCTTTGGCTATGCATTCAGTGATGTGGATAATTTTGCTTTTACTGATTTGTACAACAATACATCGAGCTCATATGCCCAGTGCATGGCATTTCTTGTAGTCACAGAAGCGTCACAACATTCTTTAGTGATCAAATTAATGCAATGGGATCTACAGTGTACAAACAATGCTAACTGTTGTTTTTCTTTCATCAATGATTGCACACCTTTCTTACTGCTGCTCATATTAGCTGTGCCATCGTAGGCTTATCCCCTTAACATGCTAAGTGGAAGCTGCACTCATGTTAACACATCAACGATTATTGCTGCAATTGTCTCTCTAGATGATTTTGTCGCACTGTACAGTCCAATAAAACTTTCGTGTGGTTCAAAATTATCATCAACCCAATGAATACATATACTTAACTGTTCTATTCCACTTATGTTACATGTACCACCACAAACATTAGAAAAAAAATTGGTGTTTCCTATGACCGAATCTTGTTACAATTAAACCTTACAATTTCATTTGCCATCATTTCCAGTATTTCATTTTGTATAGAATTACTGGTGAATGTGTCTCATAATTTTGCTGTCCTCTGTTGTAAATTAGGAAGGTCTTTTTTCTTAGTTTCAATAAATGTATTACAAAATTTTTACTGTCTGATTAATGTCCTTACAGTGCTAAATCTTGCCTGGCAAGAAATCTGACAGGACCAAATATCTTCAGAAGACATTCAGTACCTGCTTTTTGTTCTTTGCGTTTTGTGGAACAGAGTTGTACTTCCATGGGCAGTTGTAACTGCTGATAACTCGTGGATTGTAAATGCAATACTGATTTCTCATGTGTAGAAATCTGTCAAGGGGATGTTTCCAATTTTTGAAGCCTACTGTAGTAAAATGATGTTCCATTTTCCTAACTAACAGTTTATCTTGCGACAAATGGCAATAACGTGTAATTCCATTAACATTTGGTTGGACATGCAACCATTTGAAATTCTTGAACCAAGATACTTGAAAGTGAAGGGTACAACCTCTGAGTTTTTGTGTAGGAACTGAGTCTGGCAAGATAGTCCGTTGGCTTGGTGCCTGACGTGGCAATAACTTTTGACATTTGTGGATAATGAAACAATGATTCACGCACATTGATACTGCTACAACTACTAGACTCAAAGTTATTGTCTTTTAACTAGTGATGGGTCGAATCTGATTCCAGAATCCATCGATTCCACTGGAATTGAAATCGAATGGAGTCCCTGGTTTTGGGATCAATATAAACAATTCCATAAAAAACTCGCGACGTATTACTGATTTACCAGAGTGATTTTGCGTAAAATGGCAAACTTCTAATTGTATTGCCGCTAATATAGTGCACGAAAATGCAAATAATAACTCCATTGATAAACGTCGACTATAAAATAAAAACTCTATCGCATAATCGTTGCACCACAATGTTTTTACATTTCTGCAACAGAGATGTTAACTACGTTCAAGTCCGAAGTACGACATTATTAGAACAAAATGTTTCCACTAGAATATTCCGCTGGAATGAAAGTGGAACATCACATTAAACAATTTAGTTTAACAGTCCGCCATCTTGTGTGTTGTCTCGCGCATGGACTTTCGCAACTGAACGTAGCATATGCACGACATCGCAAAATAAAATGAAGTTTGTAAACACTGCAACTGTAATAAACGGTAGCGGACATGCAATAAAATAGTTCTATCTACTTCACAAATATTTTTAAACATAAGTAAGCAAAACAAAACAAATTTTGCTTTTTTACAGTATGAACTTGCAAAAGCCGAAATCAAAAACTTTAAGAGGAACGGAACTTCTAAAACTACTGTATGATCGCTTTACTAATAACCAAAAGTGCCTACTTACCGGTACACGTTTATTCATAATTTTTACTATGTAAGTACCGGTAAATACTGCTGATCATGAATTGTGTTCCCACCAAATGTGCATCTTTAATTATGCACAAAATTAGGTTAGAAACAAAAGCAACCTAACCTCAAATGTCTAGTAAAGGGGAACTTTCAACGATCCGTCGCGTCTGCCTGTCATCAGTCCGTCCACCAATTTTTTGGCCCATTCCGTCAGAAATGCTAGCAATTTACAATAACGCGTCATCCGTTTGTCGTTATTCCTTTAATTTGCAATGCTACCAATGTATAAACAGAAAACTTCAGTAGAATACAAAAAATTCCCTAAAAAGGATTATTTATTTTTACAGTTTTTTAATAAATCCATAGCTGCTAACAATTGCAACCACTGTTCTTCATGACATACAAATTTTACGAGCATAATTATTTACTATTTAAATTAATTATGGTGTAATGTAAAAATGTGTTTATTTAAACAATGATTTCAGTTGATGTTTTAATTATTCCCAAACGCCAAAATGATCTCTGTCGTGGTATTTTAAAAATGAATTTACAGCACAATCTGACAAAAATTAAAAAATATCACAGCCTTCTTACTAAAACAAAACCGTTAAAATCATAGTCGTCATTTTTAGAACACTGTAATTTCACCCGTTCGCCTGTAAGAAGTTAAAGCTTGGCAAGCTTTCGACAGACAGACGGATAGAATAATTCCAGACTCCTGATTGGCAGGAAGTCACATGATCAACAGACACATGACAGACGGGCGTGACGGATCGTTGTAAATCCCCCTTAAGTTATATAAATTTAGTCAACCTTCACAAATTTTGTTTTTCTGCATGTACAAACAGGCACATGTGTGTGTTTTGTGTATGTTTTGTTCATGTAATTTCAAAAGGACTATGAGGGTTTTGTGTGTAAGAAAGAAAAAATATATATATAAAAAAATGTAAAAAAAACTTAAAGAAAGCATTAGAATCAGACTTGAAATTGAAGAATCTAATCCCAATTTTAAGAATCGATGTTGGAATAGGAATTGGTGTATTTTAGGAATCAACCCAACACTATTTTTAAATCTGTGTATGATACAATATTCTTAGAAACATTTACTTGTTCAGATTGAGATTCAGTTGTGGCAGTTTTAGAAGGTGGGCTGGTTGAATTATCTTGAAATTCATCATATTTACGTTTTGTTTTCGCTACAAATTTATGCATCACTAATCTGTAATAGCACAAACTGCAAAGTGCATGCACTGTTGGTAAAGAGAACAAAACAATAAACAAGTTAGCAGAAGTACCAAATTCCAATCTTATCCGGGCAAGTAGTGGAGCCAACCACACAGCCTGAAAAACACTAAGCGCTGTAGTTTGAAGAGACATAATATTAACTATTCAGTTATATTTAGCTTTTTGAATCACTGACTATTTATTTTATTTCCTTCTTGAATAGTAATGTCAAAATCATTACTTTCTAAAGTTTTAATGCATTATCTTCATTGTAGGGTACTTTTTAATTATGTTGAAAAATAATAAGTTTCCAGTTTCCACATCTCTTTTGCTATATGAAATCTAATATAGGTGATTTGGGATAAAGTGAGCACTCAAAAAAGCCCTGATTAATTTCTATTTTCTGCCAGTTTATATCTTTCCGCGGTATGTAATGTTTGTACAATGTTTACATCTACGTAACACTGGCCTGAAAATGTTATCAACAATATCTACTCATTAAATACGAGGATATTGAATAAAATGTACAACCAATAGTAATCTTAGTTATAAATACCTGCGAGTCAACGTCTTTTAATATTGGTTTCTGTGCATTGACTCTAATTTATACGACCCGCACTATTGCCGTTACGTATCTCATAAATATGTACACATGAAAATCGAATTTATATCTCAAAACTGCCATAATGACTCACACAATTTAAGAATTCAAACCTGTTCAGTTATACTGCCATGAACAACGACGCACTCAACAAAAACAACGTATTTTTTAGTGCATGAAACAAAAAAAATTGCTTCTAAATCAAGATACTCATGTTGGCGACCGTAACATATAACAACTTACATATTACCAATGAGGAAACAGTCTCTTCTAATACTTTTGAATGTGTTTTATCAGAAACCCATATTTACTGTACAACGGACAATAACAAACACAACAACAACGCTCTCCTCTTGTACCGTCATTGAACGCTTCCAAGCTAAGTGGCGAAAACCTAACTCTGATGCCACCTATCTGTGAAATAATTAACTACGTCAGTGCGCGTAGCGCTAGACGCCTTTCGCTAACGACTGTTGAATTTGAACGCCCGGATTAAATCACTTTCTACTGGCGCCGTTTAAGTAAACTTATACAGGCAGTAAGTATGTCAATATTATCATAAATAAATATTTTATAGTATATTAAATACGAAGAGGTCGATTCCATTTGATGTTCTTTCAGAAATGTTGTATTTAAATATAAAATACACGGAACTATGTGCGATAATTCGCTGCCAACTGTATAAGCAGTAATGTAACTGTTGTCAATGTTGAATTATATGCAGCAACGGTTGGTGATTTTTTTCAAAGATTAAATCTTTAGTGCTCACTTTATTCCGAATGACCTATACATTGATTTAGCAAGTTTAGTCAATGAGAAATGAAATGTTACAGATTGTGGCACCTAGTTCGTGTTGGCATATATATAGTTCTCATCCCGCCACTAGAGAGTGCAGTGTAGAAAGTTTACAATAAACAGGTTAGAAACCTGTAACAAACTGGAACAGTATATTTAGGGTTGTGCGAATGTTTGGTATACCGAAACCGAAATTTTGCTACTTTCATTTCAATTTCGATAAAAATTTCAGTTGTCGAAATTGTTAATAAGCGAAATTTTTGAGTTAAACCAATTTTAAATAGCTTATCAAAATTTGTTTTGTTTTAATTGGTTTACAAAATAATATCTTAATTTAATGAACTTGTAATTGCATATGCAAATCGTGTAAACATTTACACTAGATCCCCGATTTTACGAAGGTAGCAATTTTACGAATATACTCTCGGGAACTGTCAAAAAGAAAAAAAAAGCTATTGAAAAATTAGCTGGCGCACGTCGGAGAGCAACGTTTGGCTGGTGAGCACTACTATTTACGTTACACAGTTTGTCTACCTTCATTTCTTTATAATAAAGTGAAAGCTTGCTCTTCGTAGATAACAAGGCCGTGACAGCTAAAGTTACCTGCATGTCTCATGGCCGGAAGATCACCCCCCTCTCCAACATACCTTCTAAACATCAGCGTGGGAAACAACTTGCAACGCATTTCCCGGGAAATTTCAATTTATATCCTTACCCCCTTGGCGAAAAAATATTTTACAGAGATCTGCAACTCGAAACCCTCCCATTTCCCTAGCCATTATCAGCTCACTTTCACGCGTATATAATGCCGGTAAAGATAATCTCTATTACCGTGTGCACCACAGGATTTTTTGTATTCCCACTTCTACCCACACCCAACCACTGAAAATGACAAATGATCACATTTCTTGTATGTTATTTTTCGAGTTTTGGCAGTTTTTAGTAGTTTACTCCATGATGCAGGTGTACGTTAACCTTTGTCTGCGTGAGAGTATTGCGCTGTGGCGGGAAGAGGGGGGGGGGACACACAGAATGTGTGTGTGTGTATGCATGCATGCACGACTGCAAGGTAAATGAAAGCAAGACAAAGAAAGAGGGTGGGACGCGTTATCAGCACTACACATCAGCTAGGGGAGCATTTGAAAGTAAACACGACTGGGCAACGGGTAAGAAAGGCATAAGTGACTAAGTTTATACTCGTCAACGGTGCCGTTTTTGCATTAACTCGACTCTTGCCGTGACGTGCCATAGTTAAAAGGGCACAAGTACCGAACATAGTTCAGCACAAAGTCTTGTCTTCAAACTTCACTGATTTTTTCTCATTATTTTGTGATGCAAAGGATAGCACACCAGCCTCATTGCCTCTGAAAAAAATGTTGCGTGCGACACTAATTTTAGTTTCTTTCTTGTAAACCTCTTTAGGTTTATTTTTCCACGGAATGCTACGGACATTAAGACTACACGAGCACGAGCTGGCATCCGTGCTTTTGAGTTTTATTTTTTTTATGACAAGGATTGGTGGGATCGATCGTTTGTAGGTGTGATTTTAATTGGAAGATGTCTGTCTTCTACTATGTACGTTACACAATGTGTCTACCCTCATTTCTTTATAATAACAAGCTTACTCTTCGTAGATAATAAGGCCAGGACAGCTAAAGTTACCTGCATGTCTCACGGCTGGCAGATCACCCCCCCTCTCCCACATACCTTCCAAACATCAGCATGGGAAACAACTTCCAACGCAGTTCCCAGGAAATTTCAATCTATATACTCACACCCTTGGTGGAAAAATATCTTGCAGACATACAACCCGAAACCCTCCCTTCCCTAGCCATTATCAGCTCACTTTCACACGTATATGGTCCCGGTTAAGATAATCTGTATTACAGTGTGCACCACGGGATTTTTCGTATTCCCACCTCTACCCACACCCAACCACTGAAAATGACAAACAATCACATTTCTTGTATGTTATTTTTAGAGTTTTGACAGTTTTTAGTAGTTGATAAAATTGTCCTGGTTAAGTGAGAAATTTCATGTTTTGCAATATCCTCCAGGCTGTAGGATTTCTGGCGCAGATGCTATGGTTAGATCATTGGCATAATGAAAGTTCTCCATGACACAGGTGTACGTTAACCTTTGTCTGCATGAGAGTACTAAGCTTAGGAGGGGAGAGGGGATAGAGAGACAGAGATGCGTGCGTGCGTGCTAAGTGAAAGCAAGATAAAGAAAGAGGGTGAGACGCGTTATCAGGCCATGCAAGCCAGCGTTTGAAGCTAAACACGACTGGGCAACGGGTAAGAATGGCATAAGTGACTAAGTTTAGACTCGTTGACGGCGCCGTTTTTGCATTTACTTGACTCTTGCCGTGGTGTGCCATTGCTAAAAGGGCACAAGTACCGAACATAGTCCAGCACAAATTTGTCTTCAAACTTCACTAATTTTTTTCTCATTATTTTTGTGTTGCAAAGGATAGTACACCAGCCTCGCGGCCTCTGAAAAAATGTTGTATGCGATACTAATTTTAGTTTCTTTTGACAAGCATCTTGTAAACCATTTTAGGTTTATTTTTCCACGCAATGCTACGGACATGAAGACTACACAAGCACAAGCTGGCATCCGTGTTTTGTGTTTTATTTTTTTTGTAACATGGATTGGTGGTATCGATCGTTTGTAGGTATGATTTTAATCGGAAGACATCTGTCTATTGAGACAAATTTAAATTTAAGGTGATACTTGCCATTTTTTGTGTGAAATGATATGGATGTCAGACACTGTGCTCGCGAGAAGACACTCGGTGCTCGGTGTTTTTTTTTCTCCAGGACATGGGTCAGTCATATTTACCGATCAGAGGTACCTTTTTAATTGGAAGACGTCAGTCTTGTAACTACAGGAATGCCACTGATATTCTTAATTTTAATTCCCTGACCCAAATGTAACAACTTCACTGACCAAAAGCTGGTTGCTAAGAAATATAAAACGCAGATATTTTATTAAGTTGTAATATAAATGTAATACAAAAAAAAATTGATCCTTCTCGTGGAATTAAAACTCAAAAGGCCTATGTGTCACAAAAGTATAATGCAGTATTCTCCGGCTTTCTATGCAGTACTTTGAATAATCAGGTCATTGCAAAGTTGTTTAAATCAATAAAAAGGATTTGAGGTTGAAAAAAATTATAAAATTAAAATAATAAAGGTGTACTCTAACATGGAGCACTTAAAACATCAAGAAAATAAACTCACAAAAAAAAAAACAGCAAGGCCTCCCCTTTTTTCCCCCTTGCACTTAAACACACTTGTCAAGTTTTTTAAATTTTCTACCTTATTAACAATTTCATCTTCGGCAACCTTAGCTTCAAGCCTTATTCTCTTCTTCTCATCTTCAAGTTTTTTCATAGCTTCAGAAATTTTTCGTTTCTCTCTTTGTGCCTTTTCTTTTTCAACAAGAACCTTTATTTTATCTTCCAAATGCTGAACATATCTTTTATGTGAATGTTTCACAGATAGAATAATTTTTTGTTCAATGGGAATGTGTTCTACTTCCCCACAGTAACGAATGGCATCTGACACACATCTTTGTGCTACAAGAGACTCTTCAAGTAAGTTTTTCTGACAGACAATCCACTTTCAACGGATGCGTTTCCATGTGAAAGGATGAGGCACAGTTTGACTATCTGCCATAGTTCACCATATTTATGATTTTCGCCTAGTAAACTTGCAAAGAAATCATCTAAGTCTGATTTTGTTTCTTGCTCACCAGAAAGAAATTTGCTAAATTCACACTCTAGTGTATCCTTCGTATCTTGGCAAAGTAAAACATACTGGCTCTTCACTTTCTCAGCAACAGACTCCGAAATTCTGTTTGCTTCAAACAGTGCTTGCAAGACAATATTAAATCTTATCTGACCAAGTTGTTTATGGACAATTATTTGTGGGTTTAGTGAAGTTAATCCTAGTACCAATTTAAACTTTAATGGGCTTTTCTCTTGCAATTTTTTGACAGTTGTAATTACAATTTTCTGGCATTCCAATCTGAAAGTGAGAATGTTTTTCTCATTTGCCTTTACTTTCTTCAAGTGCTTCACTGTACTGAATCCAAGGTTGATTTATTTCAACTTAAGTAGATTTTCACTGCAATTTAGATCAAGTGCAACCAGTTTACTACTACAGTCAGCAGCTTCCAATATTTCAGATTTAACAACATGGCTCATTAGAATTCTTGTAAGGTCATGTAGATCACTGTACAAGTATGGAATCAAGGGTCTTGCAGACTGAAATTTTCGCAAGAATGGTTTACATTCAGCTGCCAATATCTTAAAAAAAGAAAGTTTACACTTGAGAAATTTGTCATCAAGGTGCTTTGGTTTGGTATGAGGCAACACAGAAGACTGAACAAACTTATTTATTTTATCCACAACAAATAAAGCTCTCTCTAAACAACTGAAATTTTCAACCCATCTTATAGTGCAGTATTTTAGGGGAAATTCTTCACTACCAGTAATATTGGTAAAACTGGCCTGATGAGCTGGAGAATCATTAAATAGAAAATAAATATCTCGTAAAAAAGTGTGAAGATCCCAACCAACACTATTTAAACAAGTTTTTATTGCTCCATTGACAACGTGCAATCCACAAACACCAATGTTTAAAAGTTTTTTACCTTCAGGATTTTCTGCTAACATGTCACATTCCAGTTTTTTAAGAAAGCTTAAATTTACACTTGGCCCATCCATGGACACTTGTAGTAAATTCTTCCTGGGTAGAGGTTTTAGGCCTTCATTAAAATGTCCCAAAAGATCTTGAGCTTTTGCAGACCCTAAGAAACGACTATTCCAATACTGGGTAGACACATTTTGCCTATTTACATAAAAATATCTAACCTGTATGTCCATTTGTCCCTTCTGAGATGTGTTATTTAGAGCTTCATCAAAACAAAGGACAAAATCTTCACAACTAGTAAGACGAGCAGACAGAATTTTTAAAAAGTGAACTGCTAATCCATGGTTAATCACATATGAGCACTTGGTTCTGCCCAACTGTAGCTGTGATGCAATTGTACTATCTGGAAACATAATCTTAAATAGGTTGCCGACATTAGTATAAGAATTCATTGAAAACTGATTAGCAACAACTTTCAAACACCATACAATTTATGCACGAGAAACATCACTTTTACAAACAAAAGAGTCTAGATCTGGTGTGGCAACATTTTGTTTATGCAGTATATCATCTTTCAGTGACTGCACTTGCACCTGTTGTTGCTCAGTTTTGTTCACAGGAGAATGTCTACTACATCCCAGCAGAGATATTTGTTTCGAATCACTTTTTGTGGCAAAGAAAGAAGACAAACGTGGCTGTGATGATTTTGCCCGCATGAATTCCAAATGTTTTGGGCCTTTCACGTGCGAGACGACTGCTTGCCGTCCCATATTACTGAGCTGAAATATTCGTTTACAAACACTGCAAAACGCCTGATTTGCATTTCCTTCTACTTTGCAGAGCCAACTTGAAAACTGAGGATTAACTGTACCATCAAGCCACAAACTATTGAACACTGTCTTTTTGGACGTCATGTTTAGTAGAACAAAATTAATAAAACATTTGTCCGAATGGCAAACTAATACCTTGCATAAAACTGGAGAAATCAATGTAGCTAACTTTTAACATACAGTACCTGACAAATATTTTCATTTTTGTTAATTTTTTTTACTGTACACATATATTGATGAATTGCTTCATTTAATTAATTAATTTCATGACTCATAATCTTTACCGTAATCATTGCACAAATATGTATGTAATAATTATTCAAAATCTGGTTTCATACTTCACTTTACAACATGTTTCCATGTTTTTGTATGCTCATCGCACGACCGCGACCTAACATGACTATCAACGATGGTGATGCGTCTTGCACATGACAATATGAACTGTAATATACATCTAAGATAACTTGTGTACAATATAAAAAATTCTTAAGACAGTTTTCATACAAAATTTGTCTGTGGGACTTGTTTATACTGAATTATAAACATACGCCAATGCCAAAAAATTCCAATACATGCAGTTTTATTTCTGTATACATTACAAGGTCAGCAATAGTTTGAGAAGTAAGCAATAGATAGCTTGCCCTTCGCCATGTTAGCTAGTTTTCCTGTTTCATGGCAAATGGCTCTCGAAGCGTAATCTATTGTTCAATTTCGATTTTTTGTTACCATTTCAGCCGCGATTATAACTATGCTTGTTTTTAAGTTTTTTTCGTACGTCTGTTGACGTAGCTCATAACATATCATTGTGTAAAATTTTTGAAACTCACAAAAATCTAGTCCCTGCTTGTCTACAAAATAAACCAATATACATTTTTTTTCAACCACTGATGTGTTCTTAGGTACAGTCGGTAAAATAAAAAATTGCATATAGGTGGAGTTAGCAATGTATTTCTGAAAAATAGAGCAGAAACCAAAGCCATTTTCCAAGTGACACTTGTAACATGATTTACTTTTTACAACAGTAGGGCCATTTTTTAAACAAAAAGGTGGGCATTTGGTAACTGACTTCGTAAATAAATTCGAACATTGTGCTATACTGAAACTTCCCTGACTTTCCAGGTCAGTGGCAACCCTATGATATAAATTTATATTTTAATGACAACTTGTCTTACTTTCCCGCAAAACGCTACAAAAATTGAGATCCCATGCGGAAAAAATGCAATTTTAAATTTGGTTAAAGGGTTGGGGGCAAAATTGACCACAATTGATTTTACAAAGGTAGCGATTTTACGAATGTCACAAATGAAACCGTCAGGATTCGTAAAATCGAGGGTCTAGTGTAGTTCATGAATTTTATCTAAGTAACTTATTTATGTAATTTAAAGGCCATAGGGCGTATTTCACATTTTCAGTTCTGTGTAAGTTTGATCTTTGTGGATGGCCTCAGACGTGTAACAGGTTGATGTCTGAGGAACACGTGAGGTTGGACAAAAGGCCTTGAATTCTGGGAATTGCCAGTTGCTAAGTTTCCGGCGATGGCCACAATGTATCACTCTGCCAGTGAAGCCTTTAGTATATTGTATAATTTTATGTCAAAATGCTCTTTTTAACGTAACCTAGAAATTTATGTATTAAGTATATATTGCCAGGAGTCGTATATTTTAAATTGAGAGTTCTAAGCCGCCTGTGTACGGCATAGTAATTAAAAGAGTTCCGAAGGGATATGTGCGCTGAGTTGGAGGCTATGGCACCCTTGGTCAGCCGCGCGTGCCCTGGGCTCTCCCCAGTTCTGCTTGACCCGCTGTGAGACGAAGATGTGTCGCGACTGCGCTTGCGAGATAACGGGTTCACCCACGTGGCTGGGTGAACTACGTGATGGCAAGGGCCGTGCACCTAAGATGAATTAGCTTCATATTTCTTTACTTTCATTTCAATCAATTCACCGCTTGATGAAAGTCACGATAATCATTTAGTTGTGCGGTAATTTTGGTACGAGTTTACCGAGGCGTTTGGGCGTGATGTACGCTGGCCTGAAGGAACTCTTTATTTGTAGCTCTTGCAAATGGCCTAAGTTATAATATTTTGTATTAGTAGCTCACCGGTGGAGAGTTTTGTTTTTTTTGTTTCATTTGTTTGTAACGCCAAGTGACTTTGCACCTAAGTAAATGTTCCATTCGTATGAAATCCGATTCATTTAATTTCTGTACTCTTGCACGCCTTCCTACCCATGAAATACCCTGAGATGAGAGTTCTCTCTCTACCGCAAATGATGCCGTGGTAGTTTGAATAGACAGTATGAAAACATTTTTTTCTGTGGTAATTTGGGGCTTAAGTACCACCACACTAGGAAGAGAGTGATAAGCAGAGTCATTTACAGATGGGATGGGCAAGAGATAGAGGACGCCACACAATATAAGTATGTAGGGGTTATGCTACAGTGTGACCTTAGGTGGACAAAACGGGTGGAAAGGGTGGTTACGAAGGTGAATAGAGCTTTGGGTTTACTAGGAAGGATACTGAATTGGGCTAGCCTTGAAGGAAAAGGCATACTGTACAATGGTGCAGCCTATGCTGGAGTATGCCACTGCAGTGTGGGACCCGTACATGGAAGGTGAAGTGCAGGAGATGGAAAAGGTGCAGAGAAGGGCAGCAAGATGGGTGAAGGGTAGGTGGAGAAGACAGGGACAGGATGGAGAGGAGGAAGGTAGGCCATCTGTGATGATGAAGGAAATGGGATAGAGTACATTGAAGGACAGAAGAAGGGTTGAAAGACTGGTTAGGATGTACAGAATTGTGAATGGAGAGGGAGGATGGGGAGGGTCATATTGTCACCTAACTAAGGGAGGGTATAGAGGGAGAGGAAGCAACAGCCAGAAAATTAAGAGGGTGTGGAGGAAAATGGAGTGGGGTAAGTAGTCTATGCTTGTGAGTTCGGTGAGGGAGTGGAACATTTTGCAGGATGACTTGGTGACGGTTAGGGGAGTTAGTAGATTCAGAGATGTCTTGAAGAGGGTTCTCTAGAGAGGTTGAAATGTGTGATCTCGCCACCATGCGGTAGCACAATTGCGAGTATTTATTTATTATAGCTGCTGCCGTGTTGCCGCTTGTAATAGCACACACAACTTAGAACACATTATTTTTAATTCACTGTAGATTTTGTTGCCAATTCAAGATATTAAAAATAGCACAAATAAAGTGTGGTAAATAAATACATTAAAAAGTAAGTGAAGAAAATTAAAATAATTATTGATTAATCACGCAAAGTATGTACAGCGCAAGGTCGGTCGTTCGTACGACGTCATTTTGGAAATGTTAGGGCAGCTTCGGCCGGACACTGCTCGAGACACGGCCAAAGTGTATCGTTGTGGAAGACACTCTGCTCTGCAGCATGCGCTGTGCGCTAGAGTTGAAATGCTGCGCAGATACTCCACTCTTCAACAAATGATTTATTTTTTCAAAACGATTTAGAAAATGTAAATTCGTAAAAAAATGTTTTGAGTAGCAAAATTCTTTGTCTTAATATTTAAGGCATGACTTACAACAAAGTTTTTTTGTTATGAGTGATATACGAATATTTTATATATATTTTTAAGTACTCGTGTTCAGAATTAGGTTTTTTATACTTGCAAAAATTCAGTATAGTTATGTTGCATCCTGCTAGCATATCATCAGATTCATTTATATGGAAAAGTACGTTTTAGCTACATGAAAGTGCACCAAAATGACTTACCGGTATGTTAGTAGACTACCCAAATTCAAGAGTGATATTGAAGAATCATATGATATTGTTTTACTGTATTGTGAAAAAACATGCACATTGATGTATCATCAAATTGAAAGAAATATAAACAATTTTGTTTAACTTTCGTTGAGGCTGGTTTTATCTATATAAAAAAAAAAATCATTTTCATTTCATTTTTGCTAAATTTCATAAATTTTCTTTAGTTTTCATTTTGTGGGAGACAAGTCACTTTCGCATAACCCTAGGTATTAGGGGTGTGCGAAGCTTCGCATTGTCGAAGTCGAATCAAAGATTTTTGTTCCTTCGACTTTGTCTTCGACCAATAAAAATCTTCGAGTTGAAAGTCGGTCGAAGATAACCACAATTCGCATCAAAACAGACAAAATTATTTGTGTGGAGCAGGTAATTTTCCGTTTATTTGTAATTGTATTATTCTGTATAACTTTCACTTAAAAACTCAAATTCAAGGCACAGTGGTGAACTATTTATTTGGTTTAGGCTACATTCGGCGGCGCAATTTCACATTAGCCGGAGTCACAATAATCCAACAAAACTACGCCGGCGCAACGAAAACAATATCTGTAGCCAGTAAATCAGTAAGTAAAGTACCATTTATCCAGACTTCCAAACACCAGAATATTCTAAATAACGGACATATTAAAAATATTTCCCTACACACCTTACGCATCTGCTTTCCCGCGTATATATATTACGTAAACAACACAGAACTAAGATTCATAGAAAACTGCATACAGGTAGTACTGCAAGCTTTAGAGTAAAATTTTTAAGTGGTCCCGATCACGGTCTTAGAATTATGGCCGTGGTCCCGATCACAAATGAGAAAGTCCTAACGGAGTGTAGTGCCTCCATTTTGCACATTCATCTATGGTGTTGCCAACGATGTTATTGTTTACGTTTCCCGTTCTATATTACGGCGGCGATTTATTATGACTTTAACCTTAAACCGTAAAGACTGCAGATTCATTTAAATCAGAATTGCCATTTTCGGTAATTTTAGTTTTGTCATCAGTGATAATGAACAAAGGAATTAACCTCTTGTACAAAGTGGAAATTTGTGGTTGTAAATATGGCTTCTTCTAGTGTTTGGAAGGGAGTACGCCTAAAATGTTACGTCTCGTAGGCAGCTTTTTATGTTACATTAAATTAAAGTTGGTTTTGTTCAGATACTTTGACATTTAAGTATTCCATAATATAATTTCGAGTTATGGAGGTTATAATCTCACTAAAAATAATCGTCGTTTATCTTATGCACTGCCTGTTTTGAACCCAAAAAATCATTAGAAATAATTTGTTAGGATACATGAGTAAATACGGTATATTTAAATATTTTTTTCATTACCAATTGTTTGTGATAAATTTTTTTTCTTTGCTGTCTGATTTGAAAAAAATTAAATTCTTCGACTTTGACTTTCCTTCGACATTCCTTCGCACAATTCAAGATTCGATTCGACTTCGCTTCACATTTAAAAACATACCTTCGCACATGCCTACTAGGTATATTATAAATGTGTCCCCACCACAAGGAATTTTGGAGTGGATATGTCCTCCACAGCCCCTCCCCCATTTTTTTTTCCAGAAATGCCTATGCTTGTTACACACACCTAATGTAACTGAATCAAAATTAAAGATACATGCGGATAATTTACTATTGTTTACAAAATAAAACTAATAACAGACTAAATCAAGGTTAAAAAAAGAAAGCTTCATGAACAAATAAGTGATTAAAAACTAAGAGAAATACAAACTGTAGACACAATTAATAAGCTTAGAATAGCAATAACTGGGCGCATTCTGACAAGATAACCTGCTTGCTTTTAGTGCTTATCAAATTACAACGCTAATTGATTTGTAATCATATAATTTGAGACCTGCAGTTACTGAGTTGAAAATTTGTTTAAAAATGTCCTATAATGCAGGTTTCCAAGTAATGATGTTCTAAAGAAAAATACTTCAGCTGTCTGAGGTCTTTTCCTAAATTTTCGTTCACTTATTTACATAAGACTTGCACAATTATGTAAACTGAAAATAGTTGCAGGATAGTGTCATTACACTATGAGTTACCTCAAAGGTTGTTACCTGTTGGCATCATGGGCAGCACGGTGTCGATGGCGGCCAGAGTGGTGTGATGGTTGCTGCGCCTGCTGCTTGCCCAGTACAATGCGGTACTGCACGTTGTGAGTATTGGCACGAAGATGCCGCAGGTTATCCGCCTGGCAGGCCGCCCACTCCGTGATGTCATACACTGCCCCATCCATGCAAGCGTAGTAGTGCCACAAGAACCCAAACATCGTGCTCTCCGCCCAAATGTCACCCTACCAAACAGTTAACATTATTAAAATGCATGGAGAGTGAATTACGTACAACTATGTTTTCTGTATCATCACACTTAAAAAAACTACTACACAGTATGTTATTTCATTGATTAAGGTGAGAACAAATAACACTAAAAGTGGAAGTGCTGCAGTTAAATGGCAGCTGACCAAATCACCCAACAAAAATTTATTTCTATTATCATGGATGATGTACAATGTAAGACAATTTAGGGGTTTAGAAATAGCATAATGAAGAGAGGATAAAAATTGAGGCACATTAAAGTTTTCCATAGTAGTATATCATACTGGATAATCAACAGAGTATAAGGTATTATCAATTAGCATGTGTTACACAACAAATATTATTCACTATAAACAATACAATTCTCATAGACAGAGACACTTATTTTGGTGAAAATATTTCCATGATTTTGTCTATTTTGGTAAGGTGATTTAGTTAACTTTTTCATTATTTTTCATGTCCTTTGATACAAATTTCACTAATTTTAACCTTGTCAACAAATATTTAGGCAGAGTATCTTACTATAGTTCAGTATTTCAATAAAATGCTTGTCTTCATAAAATTTTGTTAACTTAATGGTTGAAAATCTAGACATTTGTTACATTTGATGGTTTTCTTAGGCTTATGCAACACACAAATACATACATATGAAAAGAAAAAGGAGATACATACATGTTTCAATAAAGACATTAGTCACAAAAATAATTCCGACAAACCCTGTTTTTACACTTTCCTGCATTTTACAACAGTTATTCCAGGACTCTTGAGAAGTGTAAAAAAGGGGTTCTATTTTCAGCCATTTATTTGGTCTGGAAATCAAAATTGAGGCCGGGTCTCAAATAAGAGTGTGTTCACTCTCACTCCACACTCTCACTCTCGCCCACTCTGGTTCACTCTTCAATTAAATTGAGACAGCCACCCTCGGATGCACCCTCAAAGCACTGCAACCTAGCGTGATAAAAGGAAAGCTGAGAAAATAAATGAGTGCAGAAAACTCACAGTAAATGTTTTCCACGTTTTCCAGTTCCACTTTTAGGTTATGGTTTGAATTTGAAGGAAAACAAAGATGTCTTCCCGCAGAG
>PNEQ01055043.1:0-22107 GCA_003012365.1 Medauroidea extradentata
TATCTGGTTCGAGTAGTTTCTGTAAAATCCAATCACTCCAAGAAATGCTCTAAGTTGTTTGGTGTTGGCAGGAGTAGGGAAATCTACTATCGCTCGTAGCTTGTCAGGAGAGGTCTTTATTCCTACTGGGGTTAGGATATGTCCTAGAAACTGTACTTCCTCTCTAAAAAACAAAGATTTGCGTATTTTAATGGTCATGCCTGCTGCAGCTAATTTAGAAATGACTATATTTAGATGATGTAAATGTTCTTCGAATGAGGCAGATGTAACCAAAATATCGTCAACGTATGCTCTGGCAAAAGACTTGCATTCTTCTCCTAAAGTGAGGTCGAGGCAGCGTGTGAATTCTGCAACAGCGTTGTACAGACCAAACGGCATAACTTCGAACACAAATTGTTGGTTCTTGAAGATAAATGCAGTGTACTGCTGTGAATAGTCTTCTAATGGTACTTGCCAGTACGCATTGGTAATGTCAAGTGTTGTGAGATATCTAATGCCCTGGTACAGCCTTAATATGTCCCTGGTTTGCACGGGACCTTCCCTATCCTTAACTGTGATTTTATTCAGCGAGCGTCTAGACACAGTCTAACTGACCCATCTTTCCTCCGGACACAGACCATAGGGCTGGCATAAGGACTTGCCTCCCTTCTAATAATGTGCCAGTTCAACATCAGATGAAGGTATTCTTCTGCTTCGTTAAGGTATTTCTGTGGAATAGGGTAAGCTCTTCGGTGAAAAAGTTCGCCACTGAGAACTTTAATCTGGGCCTTATATAATGTATTTCTGCCAGGTATCTCTGAAAAATTTACTTCATGTGAAAGTAACATGTTGTATAACTGTTGCTGTTGAGGATGGCTAGTTAATGTGCAGGCAGCTACTGCCTTTGCAATTTCCTCTTATGTAGATACCGGAATAGAAGAAGTGACACTAGATACGTGAAAAATGCCTGTATCCTTTCTAATCATATTTACAATTCTGTCGGAAACTTGCCACTTATTAGGAATTGCGATAGTACGTTCGCAATCTGAAACTGAAATAAGCCAATCTGCAAAGTTTAACACAATTCCATACTGTGTTAAGAAATCGGTTCCTAATATGACACAATTTGTCAGACCTTTCACTATTAATACAACTGCGGTCTTAGGGCTTCCTAAACCTTCAATATTTAATAGTGACTGTTTGTTTACCATAGGGCTTGCCCTAGAAGTTGCCCCAATAATTTTCAAACTCCTTGGTACGGGTAAAATAGGCACTTCAAATCCTTTACCTTCCAACTCGGAAATGAATTCTTCGCTCACACAACTTACCTCTGCACCACTATCCAACAGAACTGGTACAGTTGTGTTGAATACGCTAAGCATAATCTCTGGACATAGTGCTGGTTTACATTCAGAATTTACTTCGCCCTCGTGAAACAAAAAATCTCGATCTGACTCATCCAAATTAATAGTTGTAATAACAGGTTGATGGAATTTCGAATTTTGTAGACTGTACATAAAACCGAGGTCGTTCGCACATGCTACTGTCCCCACTGAGGTGCTACATTGGGTTGTTCTTGAGGGACTGGTATAAACAACCCTCTCTAGTTTAACGCAGGCTGCGTCGTAAATCCTACGTTAGACACTTGAGAACCTTGACCTTGATTATTTATAAACATAGGCGCTGTTGGATTTAGATGTTGGTTCCTTGGCGAAAAACTTCGATTGCTGGTTAATGGTGAAATCGGCTGTAACAATTGGCTTCCGGTCATAACATTAGACGCGCTGACATCTGAGGCGGTGTCGTTACGATGTACACTCGTCTGTTGTTGATTGTTTATATGACTGTTACTGTTCCCTGCTCGCCATTCGTTCTGTTTACCTCTCTGCGGAGAAGACTGTTGTGGGTGGGAGTTCGTACGTGTGCTGTTGTTCGACACAAAGTAGACTGAACCATTACTGTCTACGTATGCATTAGAAGATACTTGTTCTTGGTTCGTGGGTTGTGTGTTTCTCCACGAACGGTTCTCGTTGATTCCTTGGTTTCTCCTTTGAGAATCTGGCTGGTACCTATTCCTATTTCTCCTCTACGAACGGTATCCTTGTTTATGACACCAGTGTGGCGTACTCTGCCGATCTGAATTATCACAATTCCGGTGCAATGTGTTTACTTGGCGCTGATTGCGATCCCGGTTGTTTTGCCAATTATTATTTTGATAGTGTGAGTGACCTTGGTTGTGATTCGGTTGATTGTATCTGCACTCGTTTCGTGGTTGATACAGGGGGTGTGATGTGTGTGTAGTGTGGTTAGCACGTTCCCCTTCAGATCTGTTTTCACGACTACGCTGTCTCTCAGATTGATCAATGCGAAGAAGCTGATGACGGAATTCTGTTAAGTTTGAAAAGGGACGATCCGCCCAACGATCTTGGTATTTAGTTGGTAATTGCACCACGATAATTTCCGCAAACTCTTCATCTTCCATCGGGGCGGTGAGATGTCTAGTGCGTTCATATATCTCACTAAAATGTTGTTCGAACGACTTACTTTTGCGAGGATCGTATTTTTCCTTGTGTAGGCGGGCGCGAACATTTCCTTGTATTTTCGCGTTTCAGTATTGTCTCAAAAACTCATCATGGAACTGGTTAATAGTGTGGGTGTTAGTGCTGTTTAATTCCCACCAATAATGGGCAGTGTGCTTCAAGCTGCTGGAGATACACCTGAATTTATCGTCAGTGGTAAGGGAAAAATACTGAAAATATTCGTCTAGTCTTTTTAAGTAGGAAACTGGATTTTCGTGTGCAAATCCAGACTATGTAGGTAACTGTTCAACCCATTGTTTTGAAGGGTGGTTGAACCACTGGATCGGGTTAGTTATGTTGGCGGCGTTATTAGTTGTTGATTGGCACGTCTCGTTGCCATGGGAGACGGATTGGCGTGGTGTTACCGCTTCGGGTGTAGACGGCTGCGCTCGGGTGTCTTCGTGGATATGGCGTGATCTACAAGACACGCTAGACAACATGGCGTCTTCTCTCGCTACTTCTGCACATTGTAAGCGGCTAGATGGTTCCACTAGACGCGTTTCTTCGGTCGTGCGTAGTGGTGTGGATATTAATTCTAATTTGGCCTGACACAATTCAATTTCGGTGTTTGTTCGGCCTAGAGATAGTTTTAATTGCTCGACTCAGTTACAACTGCCTTGTTTGATTGTTGTATTGTTGTAAGTTGTGAAGCCATCTGGCTTACGTCCGCGGACGTAGCACTAACGTGAAACTGTGTATTTTCATTTACAATTTTCAGATTTTCTACTCGTGTAGATAATTCGGCTACGGATGCTTCCGTAGTTGTGTGTGCTGCTTTCAACGTAACTATATCCTGTTCTAGACGTACCGTGGTGTCGCGTACTTGTGCATTATCCTGGCGTACGGAAATTAATTCATTGCAGAGCTCTGCGTAACGAGCTTCTTGCAAGTCTAATTTATGTGTAATTTCTTCTCCCATAGTGGATATTTTACTTCCTATGGTAGCCATTTCATTACGCATAGACGACATTTCGCACATTACTTCCATGGTAGCCATTTCATTACGTACGGATGACATTTCATTACGTACAGATGTGGATATTTCACTACGCACAGAGGTGGATATTTCAATACGCACAGAGGTGGATATTTCATTACGCAGAGAGGTGGATATTTCATTACGGACAGACGACATTTCATTGCGTACAGATGTGGATATTTCCTTACGCATATTATCCATGCCTAACATAAGTTGTGTTAACAAATCCATTGTTTGACTTTCATGAATTGAACCTTGTGGTGTTCCTGTACTGGTGTTTTGTGGGATGTGTGTGGCGGTCTTACCGTCTAAGGTGGTAGCTTCAGTGGTTTCGCCGCGTAAGTCCTCGGACACCATTACCGACGCATCACACGCCGCCATTACGTTTTCATGCGTAGCAGGGACGCTAACTAGAGCAAAAACTGCCCCACCAGCCTCTAAATCGTGGGATTACGTTTCAGTGTTAATATTACACATTTTATTTTATTTTATTTTTATTAAAGGATGAGCTACGGGCCTCACTATGCCTGAGTCAATATCCCTCGTTGCTGGAATCACCATCACCCATGTTTACAAGTTACGTGTATGAGAATAAAAAAAAATTCGTCGATCAAAAATTCCTAAAATAACTTTGCCAACTTGTCTCAAAGTTCGTGCGACCACGTTTGACGCCACTCTCTCTAATATGATGGTATTTAATGTTTGTGTGTGTGACTTTCTGTGTGTAGGTGAAGTAGGTGAGTTGAGAAGGGATTAATTTGTAAGATAATTTCTATTTGCATGAGATACCTTTTCTTACCAAATGTAGATTCTTGTAGGTTCGTCATTAAAACATAGGAACCACATCTCAATTGATAGAGCAGTTTATTGAAGAAAATTAAAAAAAAAAAAAATTCTAATTCTAAAATCTCTCTCCCTAGGTCAAACACATAGTTTAGACACAATTTACTATAAAGTAGAAAATATCTTGAGTTTGGTTAAAGTTGATTCTAGGTTCTTTTAAAATTCCTCGGCTAGGGATAAAATTTAAATTTAAGTTCAAGTATGTATGTTTGCTCAGTCGGTTTACACGATATTCTGACACAGGACCTCTGGGTTTGAGCTCGTTGACAAAAATTAGGCACACCTAACTCATTTAAAATTAGTAGACGTAAAGTTTTATGAAATAAATTTTGATTTGAATATCCAAGTCAATATTGGAATGGTCGGCCTTGTACACAAGATGGGTAAGCGTGGGGATGCTACAGGCATACATATTCAACATGGCTATCCTTACAATGTAGGCTGAAGGTCTCGTCGTATTCATGACACTTCAAAAATTAGCCTAATTATATTACTGATGACGGGCCTCTTCTCAAAATGGCCTAAAACTGACGGACGTACTGTCCTCTATCTATTGAGTTCCCAAGCCTAACCTTAGGTTGACGGCAGAACTGAAAATGTTCCATTTTCTCCTGGGCCGATTCTGCCGCATGCTTCACCTAGCAAAGTTCAGGGAACTCTCTCTGCTCTGTACAATAAAAGCATATAATCTATGTTCTTCTCCAAATTGGAAGCCGTTGCCTTGGCAACCAATCAACAAAAGAGGTATAAAACCATCAATCTGCTCAGAGAAACCTCTCTGGAGCAGATAATTACTCTGTACTTAGTAAGTTAAAACTATACTTATACTATGTACGATCATATGGTAGTAAAACATTTTAAACAAGTATTTCAAATTTACGTTAAAATTATTTAGCAGATGTTAGAATAAATTAAGAAAATATTTAAATAAACAATTATGCAAAACTTTGATAACATTAACATATTCATAAAATATTTGCAATATTTTCAAAGAAGAAAAGTTATAAGAGTATTTTCAGGAATTCCAAACCATCTTAAATAGCTTTTAGATAATTTAATGTCTATTACAAATAACTAGGAGTGAGAGATTTTCTTAATCTAACACAAAACAATAATAACATTAAATTAATTAAGTTGAACAAAAATTACTATAGTAAGGTGGGAACTGTCAAAACACTAAAACTTCTGATGCTTCCTTTATTAGCAAAGTCTTTCTCAGTTCGTCACATCATCAAACATAAATAAACTTTAAAACCTGTGACGATCTCGTTACACTGTATAGTTGCATAGCCACACAAGCGTTGGGGAACGCCACTCCAATCTCCCCGCAGATACGTCGGTCATTGTTCTTGGGGAAACGGTTGGCCGGAAGGTATTTAACCAAGGAGACCTTTTTGTGGTTTAACATACGTTTTTTCATATACAGGCATCAAACCACGAGACAACGTTGCGAGTACGAAATTCCATACGATCACAATCTCGCATACCCCATTTTCCAACAAAGGGGGTTGATGCGTACCAATATCATGCCGTCAGAAGACAGGTCTTTCTATCTTCCAACACTAATACTATTGCTTTTTGCGATACCTTCAGCGGTTTTCGATGGGTTCATCAAAATCGATTCTTCACACCCTTTTTCACGTGGTCGTAACGTCCTTAATATGATTTTCCGGCCAAACTGTTAAATGTAAACCCTACCTTATTTTGTATATGGAATCGCTTCAAAAAGTTTATCGGTTGAATTAAAACTAATCCTGTATAAAAGAGTAGGTAATTAACGTACATAATGGTTTGTTTCATGTATGAGCCCAGATTGTGTCTCATGCTCTGGGGAGAAAAATGTAATTTGTAATGCCAATAAATAATTCAACTTCTACAGGAATTAGTGAGATTCCTAGTAAAATATTAAAATGAATGCTCAGCGCCTGTTGAAGCCATTAGCATTATTAACTAATAAATCATTAGAAATTGCATTGTTCCTGATGACTTAAAAATGGCAAAAGTTATCTCATATATAAAGGGAGATGCTGACTGCCTATCTACATGTGTGACCAAATTGAATGTCATCCTACTGCAGTCTATAACAGGGCCTGACGTTTTTCCTAAAGATGTTTTGCCTATAATAATTTTCCTAAAGTCGTTTTGCCTAAATTGTTTCCCTAAAATAGCTTCGCCTAAATTCGTTTTGCCTAAAGTTATGTCACCTAATATCCATTTCGCTTAAATATGTTTAACCTAAAGTTGGTGACCTAAAATCTGTTTGTCGAAAATGTCACTGCTTTGTTTAGCTTCCGACAAAGCCGTTTTTTTACTATAGTCATTATGCCTAAAATCGTTTGGCTAAAAAGGTTTATTTAATATTCTACCCTCTCTCCCAACATGCACAGAAGACATTTTGCCTAATGATGTTTTGCCTAAAGTAATTTTACCTACAGTCGTTTCGCTTAAACCTTTTTCCCACTTTCGTTTTGCGTAAAGTAATTTTGTCTAAAGTTTTTCAGCCGAAAGTCTTTCCGCCTAAAGAAATTTTACCTAACACTGATTTGTCTAAACTCGCCTTGCCTAAAGATATTTCGCAACCAATTAACTGTTTACCCTAATTATCTCGGTCAAAACAATATGCGTGAATCAATACAATACCTTACATCCGTACTCTTTGTTTCGCCTGAGTTAGTCTTATCTTACGTGTTTACTGTGCTAAATTGTATATGGTATTACAGTTTGCACGGAAAAAAATTTCCAGATGTCGAGTTATCGATTATGCTTCTGTGTTACGGCACTGGAGTGCAGTTCTAGTACGTTGCTTTTTACTCTTATACCATCATGAAGAAATATTTTTTACATTATACGTCTTGTGCATGTTTATTTTGAACGAATCTTGTAACACTACACAGGAACTATTTTTTCGTACCTTTTGCAACTTTTTTTCCCGCTCCAAAATCTCGTACATTTTTATATACACTAGCAGTTGCAATTGCTGTTCACACGTCTGTGTAGTGCATCGTGCGGATGCGGTCCATCACATGAACAGTAACATGGATTCTGATAGCGATGTCTTTGATAGTGGGTCAGAAAGTGGTGATGACATTCAAACTGACAGCTACATCTCAAGTACCAAGGAGGACGGAGATAAGCGATTGCATAGGCGCGGCAGTGTTGCGATGTAAATGTTACCTCGCCTCCACCGGCAACTTCACAATAAGACTTTACTGGTACAAGTGTCGTGTATTTCAACACAGATAACGAGCACGGTATCTTAGATTTTTTCTGCATATTTTTGTATGGCTCTCATGAAGCTTATCACTGATAATACCAACAGATATGCGCAACAATTCAACTGCTAAAGTTGGAAAAGCACTTGTGTAAATTTACTTTATGTTTTCTTAGCCGTCATGATTGTGCAGATCATTGCGTGGAAGCTTATTTTTGAGATATACAGGTCTTCAAATGCCCTTCTGACAACACCAATATTTCCAAAAATCATGACCTGCAAATGTTTTGGTTTGTTGAAACGATGATTACGTTGTGTGTTTGTGTATGCGAACAATTTTGCTGAGTGAGCTGTGTAAAGCGAGCTTTTCAACCTTAGCTGTTAAGAGCTATCCGAACTTCTCAACTGGACAACACAGCATAAGTGTAGACTTTATAGAAAGTAAGAAAACAATCTGAAATCTGTCTGTAATATTTTCAGATTTGTGTCATCGCAGTCTCCCATCGCAGCTCCGTCCGCCACTGCCTCTAAACTTGCGTTATATCACAGCAATCCTCTGCCTCAATTCTTTATACGTGACTACAATCAAAGATGAATTATAAAAAAAAGTCACGGTAGCATAATGTGATGTAAGTCCAGGCATAAAAAAAAAAAGATTACTAGAGAAAGTTTTGGTGGAGCTTTGATATTTTGTAGCCTAACGTTTTTTGGTTCAGTGAACAAGAGTTTGTGGTTTTCCAACAAATGTATTCCGCGAAATGTGCTTTATTTGCAAAAAAAAAAAAAAAAACATGTGAAAACTTTTATAGATTTTTTTTTGTCGAAATATCTCGAATGCCGTGTATTTTACGTGGACGTTGGTTCTGCACAAAATTAAAAAAGGTAAAATTTCATTAATTTCATATCCCTAAGGTAATTTTTCCTCCGACCAACAGTTCAGCTGTGAGGGTGACCCGAAAATGTTATTTAAAGCAAATAATTCTAAAAAAAGAAAAAAAGAAACAGAAATGGATTGTTTGAATGGATAGTTTATATTTATTTATTAGTTAAACGAGAAAAATAAAGTTTTAGTTAATGGGCAGATTACATAGCTATTGGAAGAATGTACTTCAACCCTGTGGCCGCCATATAATTAAACTTTTCTTATCAATCAAAATTTGTATTGTAACATTTGACCAACCGCATTTACTTGAAGGCAAGATGCAACATTTCTAATTGCACAGACTGTAGGCTGCAAAACTTTGTTCCCATATTGGGCGGCATTTATTTAGTAATTATCTTTTTGGAGTCTATTGACCACATAATAAAACGCAGCGGCATCAAGGATTTTTTCAATATCAAATACCGATAAGCCTACTTTCCTCAACGTGGGTACAAATTAACCTTAAAAGCTAAATTCGTTTACGTACATCTAGGAATATTAAATGAAAATAATGATTATTCTTATGCTTTCTTGTAATTTGGTGGAGCCAAAAACAGTGAAAAAATTAATAGTAAAGATTATAAAATTTAAATTGGTATTAAATCTGTCTTGCAGTCCTTGTTATATATGTATTAGAAATTATGTGTTCATGTCGCGAGGTCTTCGAAACTGGGTTGTATTTACAAAACATAACATGTTACCTTCATTGGTACTTAGAATACAGATTCTAAAGAAACTTTGGAAAATGGTCCTTAGATACCTCACGTAATCAAATAATAATTCGAAAGACAACAGTTTTATAAAAATTAAATACAGTATGAATATAATATATAAAACTTTCAAGTCACTGCCTGGTACTATACGTTCGTACGGAGTTAAATTAAATTCTGTGAAATGATTCTGTTAGATAACTCATGTGATGAAGTTTTGTTTCAAATTCCGCTACTGTATACATGTTAACAGAGCGTAAACAAGTACATACACGCCGTGTCACTTTATTTGGAATTCTGTGTGTACCGAGGTAAATGAAATTCTGAAAAATGGTTATTCAGTTTTCTCGTGTGATCTAAAAATGTTCAGTTGCCATCATTTGGATAATATGAAAACGGCAAACAAAACATATACAAGTCAAACTAATATAC
This sequence comes from Medauroidea extradentata, assembly GCA_003012365.1. NCBI lineage: Eukaryota > Metazoa > Arthropoda > Insecta > Phasmatodea > Phasmatidae > Medauroidea > Medauroidea extradentata. The sequence goes on from PNEQ01055043.1 coordinate 9,656, forward strand.
TTACTTTCTTACTTAGTGAGTAATGAAATACATGAAATTTTCAACATTGTTCCTTAGATAATTCGTGCGGTCAAAATATGTTCAAACAGCCTCCATTTTTAAAATTCGAATCCGAATGAACAATTCAAACGTCAAATGAACTTAATTAGCAATATATGTATAGCAATTTTGATGAAATTCGGACAAATATTTCGTTATAATGTCATACAATGATAAAAATTTATGTGTCTACCGTTTCGAAATACTGTTAGTGTAGGAGGAACGAAATACAAAAAGTAAGTACCATTTCATACACGTGGGCCCAATTTGAAGAAATTCGGAAAAAATTTTTTCTGAGATTTGTCAAGTAGTATAATTTAGCCGGTTCTGGGACAAGGGGATGGGAGATCGGCTTGTCGGATCCAATAATGACGTCACCGCCACCATTTTGGATGATGTCACGCCGGCCATATTGGATGACATTATTTTAAAAAAATTCCAAAAATTTCCAAAATATTCAAAATTCCAAACATTCAAAATTTTTTAAAATTTCCAAATTTCCAAAATTTTAAAATTTAACAAAATCGCAAATTTAAAAGGCAATATAATTTATATTCGCCATCTTTTAGTCTCAAATAAAATATAAAATATTTGTTATATTTTTATGTAAATAAAATGGATAATATTTTTGTAGAAAGTGTGATGTAATATTTATAAACAATCGTTATATTTAATACTTTGAACTTGGAAATGTATATATTAACTTTTAACTGGACAGTGATGTACTCGAATCACTAAGCATAAACATTTATGTCATATTATTTATTTTTTTAAATTTATAAAATCGAACAACTGTTGCTAATTTTAGATAGTCACTACATTTAATATAATTTAAATTTTGTTTATTGTTTTGTTCGAAAAGAAAAAGTGTATTTCAATTTAAATAGCTGTTGATAAAGGAGACCTGAAATTATAAATTTGGGAAGATGTAAAATATGAATTATTTGGCAAGGATTCATTTCATGGATTTGTTGTTTTAAATCCGTGCGAAAATACTCACGAATTCGAAATAGAATTTCACAGCATAAAGAGTCACTGGACATTCAAATTTATTGAAAAATAAAGCAGTAATATTTCAGAAAATTGTAAAGTATGTATACTAGACAGATATACTCAAAAATTCGTTGGCAAAGTTTTAAAAGATGTATATAGTGGATATATAAAATCTATTTATAATGTAATAAAAGATTGGAGTAATAAACGAATACATAAAATATTTTTCATTAAAAATTTAAATAATTTTGATAAAATATTTTTACATTTTTAAAATTTTAATAAGGTGATTTTAACATTATTTTTCCCCTTTTCACGGTGCTTTTGTAAAAATGTCTTGATAAGAAAATTGTAAGCTAATTACCGTATCATTACAATAGTTCCTTGGAATTAGTTTTATGTGCAATTTTGAGCACGAAAAAGGATGACTGGCCACGAACATACAAGTACCCTCTACTATTTTAGAAATGTTTGTGTTTGAGATGAATCCTTCATTTCTTCTTTCCCCTCCCTCAGCATGTAAAACCCGAGATTAAAAAACCGGGAAATTTATTGGTTCTGCTGTTCAAAACACCTTGATCGTTTTACAACTGCAGTGCATTTCGTATGCACATACAACATTCCGCTGCGTATTTCATTACTAAATTGATGCAGTGGCTCCACAAATGACGAATCAAGCGGTTGCTCTATTTTTTTAATTTAATAACCTGGACATTTTTATGCCCACCGGACATATTAGCAGCTCCATCATAATTCTGACACCATTAATTTGAAATAGGTAAGTTTAGACAAATCATTACATCAGGGAGTATAGTGGCAACTGCTTCAACTGTGGTATTTGGCACTACATACAATCCCAAGAAAAGTTTCATGCAATGATAAATCACTGTCCACTCGTCTAACACACACACTTTCCTGTTAATTGTCACTAATGTCTGTCGTACTATCACAAATTAGAGAAAACATGTAACGGCTCCGTAGAGATAATTTACTGGCATAGTTTTGTATTGATTTTATTAGCTATTACAGACAAAATCACATTCTAATGGTAGGCAGAGGGCTTTTTCCCTCGTTTTTCTTGAGAAATCAAAGGCCCAATTTCAGGACAATCTTGTGATATATGCTTCGGAAGCTCTATTAGTAAACCTTGCTGAACAAAACCATGATAAATTTTATTGTTAGGTGTAAATGAAGTCAGGTTAACATTTGGGATACTTACAGAAGACGAATATGTACAGTTCTGCTCAGAATAAATGAGCGGCTGAAAAGGTTAAAGTCCACTTCGTGTATGATCGGCTGCTAAAAAAATGTAACGTTTGTGTACCTAGGCATCCACGCAGCGCCCTTACGCGTCTACAATCACGGTGAATTCAGCGCCTGCGGAATACAGTCGCTCTGTTGTCTACTGTTCTTTCTAACCATAAAACTGCCACCATAGCGAGAGCATTATATTAAATATGTTGCGAAAAGATTTGTGACTACACTGTCGTCTAAGTTTAGGAAGAATTACATATATCACTCTGGCAAGTTGTCATTAATTTACGTGGAAGTAAGAAACTTGTATTACTCTTCTATAATAAGACAAGTTCTGCAAATACTTTTTTTAATATTTATATTGACTTCATTGTCTCTTGAACAGCCAAATGAAATTATTATAGGAACGGCCATGGCATTTGTTTATAAATCATACCAGTATTTCTTTGAAGTGATCTCGGGAAACCAGTGAAACCAGGCTGACCTCCGTGGCGCAGTCAGGTGGTGCGCCTGCTTGTGGTGCGAGAGGTTCAGGTTACAAGTCCCGGGTGAGGCAAGGGTGTTGTTTAGTTTTGGTGGAATATAAAAATATGTATAATCGTCTCTATGAACCACATTTCCAACAATATCTAAACTCTAAAAAAAAAAAAAAAAAAAAAAAAAAATTGTTAACCGGAATCAAGATGGCCAGACTTAGGATCGAACACGAGTCCACCCAAATGAGAGTTTAAACCATTACAGCTGCGCCAGTTTTCTATAATATGTCATTTTACTACACGGACTTATATTTCAATGGGCGATTCGTAGCTATAAATATAAAATTAAACATTGCCAAACAGTAATTTTGCCTTCCCCAAATGCACCGAGCTCAAGGTTGTCACAGAGTGAGGTGGCACCACAAAAACACATTTTAACTCTAATTCGGGAGGATGCGGGCTCGATCTGCATATGACTTTTCCATTGTATCTCTTCTCACTCCAAATGCTGGAATATTTTTTCTCAACAAAAACCTCCCTCATTCCCTGCCACGTAAGTTGTGTTGTTTACCTCCTCTAATAACTTCACTGTCGACGTACGACGTCAATTTCTGTGTAATTTTGTTACATATATTTTCACCCAAAGCTGGCCTCGTCTCAGAAAAATACAGAATGGACAAATAGCAATACATATGAAAATCAAGTTTCACACTTAGCTGACATAACAATAATTCGTCTACTAACAGTTAAAGGCTACGAGGCATGTATAAAATCCGATCATAAAATGAGAGAGGCAATTCAAAGTTTTGAATTCTAAGCTGATTAAAAAAAATATGTCTTACATAAAAGGAGGCCACTTGTTTTCGCGGAAGAATCACTGCAACAATTTTTTCCAATGACTTGTGTGCACACGTGTAACAATGTTTCTTGAATAATTATTAATTCTGAGCGTTTTTGGAATCTATCGGCATATCACAGACAAGTGGTACCTAAGTAATGTTGTTTTGATTGACACAGTCAAATTAGCGACGTCTGTACACAAAGAACGCTGGGAATAACCACGAATCGTACGTGCTAATGTGCGCGTAAGGCATTGAACTAAGTGGTGAAAAATCATTTCGCGAAAACTACCGGCAATACTCATTAGACAAATGATTTCATTTTATATACGTCTTAGGTTTTACATGGCGAAATCAAGGCGCACGCCTTTTCTTACAATTGACCGCTGTTATTATACATTAAAGAGTTATAAATAACCCTTGAAAAATATCATCAATTGCAAATTGTTGAAATTTTCATTTACAAAAAGAGCTATGTCAGTTTTTAGAAAAAAAATTAATTTAACAAAAAAATCAATTTAATATAAAATAATATAAAATATAGGAAAATTAATTAGTAATATTCTAGTTACATATGATCTTATACAAACTTTTTAAAGTTACAACTTTTGTTTTTAAATAAAATAACATGTTTAACGTTAAAGTAAACTAATTATTACTAATATTAAAAAAAAAAATACGAGAAAACAAAATTTGGGAAACAAGAATTTTCAATTAAGTATGTTGCTGAAATAATTTTTTTAATCTTACTGTAGACTTTACGGTTCTTATTTATCCTGGGAGCTCATTCCACGCTGTGGTTACAGATATACAAAGTGACTTCACAAAACTTTGGGATTTATAGGACGGTAAAGATAACATTTTTAAATTAGCGGACCTAGTTTGAGGATTGTGTTTATTCACTACTATGCGCAGAATACGGCCGTTCAAGCGGTTATCGGGAACAAAAAAATCTTGAAAACTACCGATCCGGATACTTTGCGGAATTATTGGCCTTAAAGCTTTATTATTCAATGCCTAGCTTTATTACGACGTTTTGGAACAGAAGCGCTTTGCTACGTTTATAACGTCACTGTCAAGACTGTCAAGGCTACACGTTCTTTGATGCGTGTTTTATAAGATAACGGAGAAATCTAACGTAGTATTGCCTGTATAGCCGAACAAGTGAACCTACATTCAGGGATATTGTTGTGCAGCATGCAAATACAGAAGCTGAAGCAAATACAGAAGCTGAAAGATTCTGAGCCCACTATTTATTTTTGTGAAAAATGTATCAAATTTATATATTAGTTTGGATATTAGTTTCGGTTATGTCCAGTTAGGCCTAACTTAAAATAAATTAGCCTGAATACAGACGTATTAAGCCACATTAAAGATATTCAAAATTAAGTTTACAAAGTAACAGAATAACGGAATAATTTGCAGCACTGAGTTAGTGAAGTAATTATATAATTTTTGGGACTAAATTTATACTGGATTTCCTCTGCATGGAGGAACCCCTAAATTTAGGAAAATGATTGAGACGTAAATTTCTCCGAAATTACAGGATAAACACTAGAGTTTTTAACATAGAGTAGGACTGAAAGTTATCGCAGAAAATAACCGTGGTTTAATAGGTACGCAGGCTTTTAAAATTTGAGAGAATTTTTTTTACGTGTAAAGCGTTATTTCAAATATATTTTATTATAGTCTGTTAAAAAGTGTTTATGGCTACTTTAAGCTAGAATTTTTACAATGTCCTCCACGACAACTTACACAAATGTAAATAGCGTACCTTACAGTCGGCATCGAAACATACGAGTATGATGCGACCATTAGTATCTTTTAAATATCATGTTGTGCAAAACATGTTGACTTTTCTACATGTGCTGTAACCTGGTATAAAATAGTTTTCTATAGAAGGCCATTCGTAGTAAAGTAAGTGCTAGGATGCCTTTGAAATGTTCGAGGTAGCACATATAACTAGTTTATTTCCTTAATACTAAATGTGATTAAGTCGTTCTATTTAATCCACTGATCTGAAACTTATAAACGAATGATCAAGTATTTTTGTCACTCACTGTGAATTTCTGACGTGTAGACAGGGATAGATCCGATATAGACCTATTTGAACTCAGTCGTTTACCCAGATGCCCGCTTGCTGGCGCGGTGTTGCCACGAACCATTGCAGGCCTCCTACGTCCCTACTCACTCCAACATTCACGGCGTCGATCACGAATTAAAATACCGGTACTTCTGTTAACCTACTCGTATAACGCATATAAGTTAGAAAAATATTTAAAGATATTACAATATTTGGGCCAAAGGTGTCTATTGTGTGATAATGTTGTATGTAATATACAAGCAACTGTATTTAAGTTGTTTATGTTCAAACGGCATAAAGATTTGTGTTACACTCCTTAAATAAAACTCTTTAATTTATTACACATCACAGCTTTACCTCTTTCCAGCTCAAGTCAACCATGCAGGTTGCTTAATTTTTTTTCTGGACCTTTTTCGACAACTTAATATGATAATACCAACAAACCAGCGCATTGATCGAATACAATGCCTACACAAAAATTCATTAAATAACTTTGTATATATAATTTTTTTGACGCTGCGTGGTAGTACTGGCACAATTCGAGAGACGTAAGTGAACGGGTGAATTTTTTAATTAGGTCGTTCACTAATCTGGTATTCCAGGCAGCTTGAGTGGTCAGTGCTTCCAAGAAATCAAACGACCAAATACAGTTTCTGTGACCAAAATGCTACTTGAAAACCAACCTTTATCGCACCCAATCCTTACAAATACTCGAAATCGCTTTATATTGCCGTTGGTTCATATAAATATAAAGTGAAGAAATTTGGATGAGTGTAAGTCTTGAGAGCTGTTGTGGGACGTCTTTAGGTAGATATGAAGCCGTTTGGGAATGCACGAGAAGAGGAAATGAAATCGAAAACCCAGTGACCTGTAACACTGTTAAACACAATATTGAAATTCGAAAGTCAGTGTCCTATAACGATCCCGATTATTATTTGGAGAGGGTGCCACAAATTAAGCCAAAGTATTTTTTTCTACAGAATACTGTTAAAAAAATTTTTTAGGGTGCATCTTCAATAGTGTATCGAGTTTTTGCAATACCTTCTTGTTAGCAAACATTTTAAGCTTAAATGTGAATTATATCGATTTGACAAGAACCTTTCGACTTTGTTTAGTCCAGTTTTAACTCTAAAACATTAATTTTAAACGCCCGAAATATAGTGCTTTTCAATTAAGTAGAGATTACGGCGTCGTGTTTATGGCAGCCCGATATCCGCGACATTATTATACGGTATATTGATGTCAGTATAAAGTTGTAAATGTGGATCAACAGATACTCAAAACTGGTCACCAAATTCCTTTTCAAAGTTTATTTGAAAGTTATGGAACATTGTTTGAATTTTCTTTTTGAAAATAATATAAATAACTAAAATCGTTGAGATCATACCGTAAATTTGTTCTACTAGTTACTTAAAATGTTTGCAACACACAGCAAAGACAGTATAATGTATGAGTCGTGGACACCCCTCGCAGCTACCCCTCATGATGTCACGCTGTAACCTTCCCTCCCCTGACAGGCATTCCACAACCCCACCAACGCCCTCTCGAAGTTCATTGCCCCTAACAGGACTTTCTCTCACCAGCCAGCCTGAGTCGCCTCGACAACACGCTGCTTGTTTCGCGTCACCAACAGATAGCGCACAAATGCAGTTTCTTCCACGCACATCTCACAGGCAACTTCAAATCTGTCACCTTAATGTTAGATCACTGATTCGAAATATTGACGAAATAAAAACAATTATAGAATGTAATAAAGTTCATATTTTTGCAATAACAGAGAGTTGGTTAAAACCCGCAATCACTTCCGAAGTGTTAAATATTCCTGGCTACGTATTGTTCAGGCAGGACAGAGTGGGTCGCAAGTCTGGAGGTGGGGTATGTGTTTACGTTAACGAGTCATTAAATGCAAAAGAAATTAACATCAACAGAACATTATCAGAAGATAATGCGGTCGAACAACTTTGGTTGGAACTGAGTTTTAAAAGCCATAAAATCGCCTTCGGAGTGCTATACAAACCTCCAAATATTAGCTACAAAGAACTCACATCGTTAGAATCTTTAGTGAACGTATTCTTACCGAGATATGACAATATCATTACGGTAGGAGATTTTAACATTAATTTACTAAAACCTGGTGACGCGGGAGCAAAATTTTTGATAGGTATTCTTAACACTTACGGCTTTAAACAACTAGTAACTGCACCGACGAGAATAACCCTCACCACAGAAACTCTAATTGATCTCATTGTTATTAAAGATACTAGTAAAGTGTTTAGCTCCGGTCAGTACGAACTCCTAGGTTTTACTGACCACAATCTCATTTACATGGTATACGACATACCTAGTTTACTGAAAAGCTACAAAGTTAAAACTGTTCGTGATTACAGTAGATTAAATCCTACTGAATTTGTGTACGATGTTAGTTGTGCTGGCTGGGAAGAAGTTACTAAAGTACCTAATATAGACCAGAAAGTAGCATACTTCAACAATATCGTGACAAAAATGTTTAACAAACATGCTCCACAACGTACAATCAGAACAAAACGCAATCAAGTTCCGTGGTTCTCAAACGAGTTCGCCTTAAAATAAAGGAAAGAGACAAAGCTAAAAAATTGTTCCTTAGAACAAGAAGTGAACAGGATTTTGTAATTTATAAACAGTGCAGAAATAGCGTAAAATACATTACACGACAAAACAAATAAAATTATTTCACTCAGGCAGCTGACATACATAAAAATAACCCTAAGCAACTATGGCAGGATCTTAAATCATTTCACGTTATTAGCCGAAGCCAAAGAACCATACCCGAAAATCTTTTAGTTCCGGATAAAATTAACGATTACTTTATATCATCCATACAAAATCATAATGCAACAGTAAAATGTGACGAACACAAAAACTTTGTACCGGGTACATTTATATTTAAGGAAGTGAACCAAAATAATATTTATAAAATTATAAATAGCATAAATTCACGTGCCATAGGTGTTGATAATTCGGACATAAAAATTATAAAAATGTGTACTCCATATTGTTTACCAGCAAAACGGGACATAATTAATATGTCAATCAGAGACTCAGTTATTCCTAAACAGTGGAAACAATCTAAAATAATACCACGTCCAAAATTAAATATCCCAACAGAAATGAAACATCTACGGTCGATAAGTATTTTGCCAGCAATGTCTAAAAAATTAGAGAAAGTATCCACACACAACTTGCCACTCCCCTTGAAACTAAAAATTTACTCTACACTAGGCAGTCAGGGTTTCGCCCGCACCACAGTACATACACTGCACTACAAGACATAGCAGATACTGCATATAGAGCTATGGATGAGGGCAAAATTACTTTCATGATTTTCCTAGACTTTACAAAAGCTTTTGACATGGTTCACCACACCAAATTATTATCAATACTCGCCGCATCAGAATTGTCACCCGCCTCTTGTGAATGGTTTCGTAACTATCTCTCGGAAAGAACTCAGTTTGTAGAAGTGAATGCACATTGTGGCAAGCGGACCTCAGATCTAAAAAAAAATTGTTCAAGGTGTGCCACAAGGATCAATACTGGGGCCAATACTATTTTCTTTGTACGCAAACTCTCTCAGAAACTGTGTAAGATATTTGACCTGCCACCAATACGCAGACGACACACAACTTATGATTTCATGTTCTCCAAAAGACGCTCAATCCACCGTGAATAAAATCAATGAAGATCTTATTAGTATAGTTAATTGGTGTAACTTACACGCCCTTAAATTAAATACCTCAAAGTGTTCCTACATGATAGTCGGGACACCAGCAAATATTAAAAAAGCATCAGCTTTATCAGAAATTCTTATAAACAATGAATTACTTACCCAGTGCACATCATACAGAAATTTAGGCGTAACACTCGATGCTAACCTTGACTGGTCAAAACACATTTCAACTAATATTCAAAGCGCATATTATCGCCTAAAGTTACTTTACAAGTTCAAACACATTCTGCCCCCAAGATCTCAAGGCTAAACTTTGCGACTCGTTAGTGTTGTCTGTTTTTAATTACTGCTGTGGACTTTTCATATGTTTGAATAAAACCCTTGCTTACAGGACACAAAAAGTACAAAACGCATGCTTACGATATTCATTCAATTTAAAAAAACGTGATCACATCAGCCAAGCACTTATAAAAGCAAACTGGTTGAACATGGGCCGCAGAAGACTGCACTACTTTATTACTCACATAAATAAATTAGTATTGTCGAAAAAACCAACCTACCTGCATGATAAACTGGCCCAACACTCCCAACTGCATAAGCACAACACGAGAAACAAACGTAACTTTGCAATACCGCGCCACACCACGTCAATATATAACAAGTCTTTCACTTATTGTGCCTCTGTCTTGTGGAATGGCCTGTCAGATGGTTTGAAGAACACCGACTCTATCGTAATGTTCAAGAAGATGTACAAGTCCACGTTAATGTCAGAACAACTTGATGATCTGTTGTGTTAAAAAGTGTTTTTGATATTTCTGTTAAAAGTAACGTCTATTTTTTTTTATATAATCCGTCGCTGTATTTTTTTGTGTATAAGTATTTTTGTGTATTTTTTTTTACTTTATTTTGCAAACTTCTCATTAAATTTTTAAAAATGTGAATAGTGCTGGCCGCAATGTGAGGTCAGTTTTGACTTATATTTTTACATTAAGATATAAATTAATTAATGTTCATAATATAGGCACATTTAAAATTTAAAATTAATCATTGTGTTTAGTTTGTAAAACACGTACATTTTTAAAACTGCCTTTGGCTGAATATGTCGTGTATAAAATAAATAAATAAATATCTTCCATTAAATTGAATAATATTTGTTGCGATTTTCTTTGAAGTACGAATAGTGGTCAAGTCAACAGTTTTTTACTTAGAAATAAATGTACTTTTCGATGTATATGTTAGTAAATTTGTTCGTTTTAAGCTTTGTCACACACAAATGACTGGATGATATAGAAAATACCGAACTAATGATTTGGCAAAAAAAAAAAAAAACTAGCTACTTTCTACTATAATTACACTGTAACGGAATATTTCTGCAAAGAAAATAAGCGAAATATGCTGTCTGTAACGGTGGTTTGTTGCCAGAAATTGATTCTCGAACTTTAATGTGTTCCATTTAACAGACACGCTTCGTTATTTTACACGCGTACCGACAACGAATGAGTGAAATTTGACGTGAGTAAAGGACGTAATCTTATTCATATAAGATTTTTAAAAATTATATTTACAGTAAACTTTATGCATAAGTAAGAAAAGCCACATGTTCGATTCTCGGATGAGGCAAACATATTTTACTATTTTTGTCATTTCCTTAAGTTATTTCGTTGTATGCAATAACTATAAAATATAACAAGAAACTTCTTCAGTGCAAGTGTTTGAAATATAGCCATAGTTCAGCTGTATTGTGTCTTACAGAATATGATTGTTATTAAACTGGAATATAATCTGGTTGTTAACTAGATGCATCGCTAGAGAACAAACAATAAAACGATTTACATGTGCTTTTTAATATACTCATATATTATTTGAAAAATTTTAACGAGAATTTTCCCATAGTATGGCCGTCATATTTATCTGCCGGGCACGGATCTGAGCAATAATAATTAATTGTCTCGGTACAAAAATATTTAACAACTTATTTTGTTCTCAATTTAAACAAAGGTAAATAACTTCGTAATTTTGCACATCGAGCTGAAAACGTTCATTGCCATATTCAGTTTTATTTCCTTCCAAGTAACATCAAAATTTTTATGTTCCAAAATGAAATCCTAATTTAAGGGAATAATGTTGCTTTGTAAAATCCTTTTTATTTATTTGTAACAGTGTTTGATCGGTCGGGTGGTTCTAGACACTTACAGTTTGTAACAAATGTAATTAGGTGTATTTGCACTCAGATAGGTCAACTCAGCTCACAAACTCCATAGCAGTTACAATTATTATTAATGCTGTAAATTATATATTAGCCCTTGTCGATAACTCAAGCGAACGTAGCACAACTCATCGGTTTAATTTGTTGGAAAATATTTAGGGCGATCAAATTGGGAAAAACAACTATATTATATTTGTATAAAACATTATTTTATATTTGCATGAAATACCATTAGTTTGAAAGACGTTATACTCAGTAGCGCAGTAGCCAAAACTTATTTCAGCCAGTTTTCCCATTATGTCATTTCGAAATAAAAATTAACATGTTTTCCTATCCTGTCCACTACAAAACTCAATGAACACAACGAAATGAAAAAAGAAAAAAAACACGGAAACCATATGTTATTGGCACCTGGTTGACACACACACACACACACACACACACACACACACACACACACACATATATATATATATATATATATATATATATATATATATATATATATATATACAGGGCGAGGATGCTAAATGTTTAAAGCTCCCCGCAGTGACACTGGGGACTCCGAGACAAGTGATTCGACATAGGACATGTAGGGTCCAAACGGACGGGAAAGGCCCGAAAATTCGCCTTCAAGTTTCCATGACGTCACATCCGGTGTGTCCGCATCAGGCGCGTACGAACGAGTATTCAAAGGAGTTCCTTCGATCCAACCTGTATTTGTGGCTCAGTGTCTGCGTCAGAACCTTGTAAACTTGCGGTCCGAGGTTCGTGTCCCAGTGTCGACAGTTTGTTGTCAACGTTACTTTTTGCAATTTTAACTTACTTCAACTGTTATTTCTTTGTAACCCTTTGCTGC
>PNEQ01055044.1:5408-22229 GCA_003012365.1 Medauroidea extradentata
TGGCAAAATATCTTCCAGACGTCCAACCCGAAACCCTCCCCTTCCCCTAGCCTATATCAGCTCGCTTTCATGTGTACTTAATGCCGGTAAAGATAATCTCTATTACCATGTGCACCACAGGATTTTTCGTATTCCCACCTCTACTCGCACCCAACCACTGAAAATGAGAAATAATCACATTTCTTGTATGTTATTTTTGGAGTTTTGGCAGTTTTTAGTGGTTCATTAAATTTTACTGGTGAAGTGAGAAACTTCTTGAGTTGCAATCTCCTCCAGGCTGTAGGATTTCTGGCGCCGACGTTATGGTCAGGGCATCAGCTTAATGAAATTTCTCCGTGACGCACGTGTCCAGGGATGAAGCTAGGAAGTTGGGAGTGTGGGATCCCTTAAAATAATAACAACAACAACAACAACAACAACAACAACAACAATAATAATAATAATAATAATAATAATAATACCCTAAATGAAGAAAATGTAATTTCTGGGTCAATTTCTATGGATCCATTATAAATAAACACCCCCAATTTTATTTAGCAAAAAGTCCCACATACCTACCCAAACATCAGCGTGGGAAACAACTTGCAACACGTTTCCCAGGAAATGTCAATCTATACACTCACCACCTTGGCGGAAAAATATCTTACAGACAACCAACCTGAAACCCTCCCCTTCTCGTAGCCACTATCAGCTCACTTTTACACATATACTAACGCCGGTAAAGATAATAACCACAGAAAATGACAAATAATCATGTGTTGTGTGTTATTTTTCGAGTTTTGGGAGATTTTAGTAGTTTGTTCAATTTACCTGGTAAAGGGAAGAAACTTCCTGTGTTACAATCTCCTCCAGACTGTAGGGTTTCTGGCGCCGACACTGTGGTCAGATCATTGGCTTCGTGGAATTTATCCACGATGCAGGTGATTGACACACGTTTACCTTTGTGTGCTTCAAAGATGATACAAGAGAGTCAGCTGAGAGTACTGTGCTGTGGCGGAGTGTGTGTGTGAGTGACTGCAAGCGAAATGAAAGCAGGACAAAAAAAGAAGGGGAAGTGTTATCAGCACTACACATCAGCTAGGCAAGCATTTGGAAACTAAACACGACTGGGCAACGGGTAAGAACGGCATAAATGACTTAGTTTGGACCTGTTGACGACACAGTTTTTGCATTAACTCAGCTCTCGCCGTACACACAGAATATCTGGGAACGTCACCGTTAAAAGGGCACCAGTACCGAACATACCCCAGGGCCTACACCATAAGACAGTAGACTAGGGTAGGTTAGAAAAAAGATCCTAGTACGGCACAAAGGCTTGTCTTCAAACTTCATTGATTTTTTTAATTCCTTACTTTCCTGTTGCAAAGGACAGTAAACCAGCATCGCTACCTCTGAAAAAAAAAAAATGTTGCGGTGACACTAATTTTAGTCTCTGTTGACAAGAGTCTTGTAAAACTTTTTAAGCTAATTTTTTCCAAGAAATGCTACGAACATCAAGACTACATGATCGCAAGCAGGCATCCGTGCTTGGCTTTCTACTTTCTTTGTAACATGGATTGGTTGTATTGATCTTTTATGTGTGTGATTTTAATCGGAAGACATCTGTCAATTGATTTAAATTTAAACTTCAGTTATTACTTGCCATTTTTCGTGTGAAACTATACGGATGTCAAGACTATGTAGGGCCTATTCGCAAGAAGACACTCTGTGCTCGGTGATCTCTTTTTTCTCTCTTTTTTCTCCAGGACATGGGTCGGTCATACTTACTGTTCATGTATTCAGTTCAAACGGACGACGTTAGCCTTGTGATATAAATTAATATTTTAATGATAACGTGTCTTACTTTCCCGCAAAACGCAACGAAAATCGGGACCTTATTTGATATACTTTACATAAAAAATGCAATTTAAAATTTGGTAAAGGGGTGGGGGGCAAAATTGGCCTCAATTAATTTTACGAAGGTAGCGATTTTATAAATGTCATAAATGGAACTGTCAGTATTCGTAAAATTGAGGGTCTAGTGTACAACAGGAATACTGAGATTGATAGCCTGGAGTTTGAGATTCAGACACAATGCCTGCAAAAAGTCAGAAGAACAACTGACAGGAGAGCTGAATGTAAATGAGATAAAGACAAGCAAAAAGACGTATGTTGAAACTACAGTATTAGAAAAAAAAGATTGGATAGCACCAAATTTTTTTTTTCTTCCTCTCTCTCTCTCTCTCTCTCGCCTTCTCTTACATGCAGAGTACCAAGTTATTCTTTTTTTTTTGCAGTGATGTAACATAAAAAAAGAAACGTGCTGTCTTTGCCCCCTCCAACAACTCCCAGGGGCCCTCGTCAGACACAGAAACAAAGGTGATGGCTGGGACAGAATGGGAGGGGGAAAGACAAACATGTGGCTCTGCTTTAAGGCAGACAAGCTGCAAGTTGCACATAACTATCAGACAGTTATAGAGTTGGGAGTGGTGTGGTGGTTGTGGCCGGCTGCGACGTAGACTTGACAAGGTACAGAAGTTAATATGTGTGCACAAACAACACCCGGACAGTCAGGAGGGATGATATCTATTTTTAGCTGTGCGTTTCTTATAGTACAGCACTTGCCCAGAAAAAAACAACAGAAATGACCAACAAAAGTGGAACAAATGCTTCTATTTTTCAGCAGTTTTTTCTCAAATTTGTGACGTTTTCTTGCCTGAATTTTTCACAGTTCCTGAAAAAGAGGTCCTAAAAATGGGAAGGTCGTAATAAAAGGGGTCATAACAACTGGATTTTACTGTAACTTGTGATCTAGACTGGCTGGATCAAATTGTAGAAGTGTTCCCAGAAAAAGATGGAAAAACTATAATAGCACGATTTAAGACAATGTCAGGTGAGATGTTGTGAACCTATTCAGTGGCTTTACACCTTGGAAGAGTCTGATCCGAAATAGGTACTTGACATTAAAAAAGACAGGGATGGAAGATTGTTAGATTGGTACGAAGACCACCAGGTTTCTTCATGAGTAACAAATAGACTGTTGTTTGAATGCAGTTAATAAAAATGTCAAGTATTGTCCATACTGTATAAGAATTTCATTATTTGACAGATCATAAAAAAGTAGGGCAATGTAAACAAAAAAATTATGTATCCTTCCACCACCATGTGCTTTCCAGCTGACAATCAAAACATGTCAACAGTTAAGGTATAGTATCATTGCAATAGAATCCAAAGTGTGTTATGATTTTCTTTTGGTTCTTTTGAGATCTCAGACAAGTAAGGTAATTTGTATTCAATACTGGCTGCACAAGTCTTAATAGGATTAGGTAGGCAATTTTAATGGAAAATTATTTTATATTGCAGCAATGGATAGCCTACTCTTCAGTAATTCAGTTAATATAACAACAAAAAATTTTACATAATTTATTGTACCTAGGTATGCTCAAAACTGTGACATTTAATGGCATTAAAAAAAAACTTGTATGGGTAACTTATCTATTTATTTAATTTCAACTTGACACCTAAAAAGTTTAAATAATAGTAGTAGCTTATTTGGTTATAACAAACTGAAGTTGCAAAGGCGTACGCGACAGTGCAAACAAACATATTTTAACCAAGTGTGTGTGTGTGTGTCATATATATATATATATATATATAAAATAGGCCTACATGAAAGCATTAATTCAATTATTTTTCTTGTTGCCTTCAGTTTGGTTCTGCACTATAAAATCATACAAGTAGTAGTTTAAGTTTCATGTAGCAGACTATCAAAAAAATTTACCTTTTGTGGGTAGAGCCTACCTTCGAAATATCGATGTTATTATCAAAGTTGTGCGACTCACGAAACGTATATGTATAAAAAAACTGTCAACATATTTTTTGCAGACTACATTGCAAAAATTTGCACTCTCAAAATCTAAATGGAAATCATATATCAACAAAAAGCATAAGTAATAAACAAACATGGGTAGGACTAATTTCCCAAATCAGCTTTAAATCTTTTGGTAACACATGATTAAACACATACACTTTAATGGCTGGGAAATAAATACGTGTATGTTTTCTGACCTTTTATTTTGGTAATATGTAGGCCTACACTTTTGCAGCTGACAGGCACAAAATATCACGTGGACTTCATATTAAATTGTACCACTTACCACTTACTTGCCATACATAATATAAAAACACGGATATTTTCATACAAAAATTATTTATTGAATCAGCGACTTGAAAAAGCATGTTTACATATGCGTCCACAACAACAACAGTACAAATATAACACAAATTCCGTTAAAATAAAAGGTAGGTAACATTTTTTATTGTCTGTAGCACTTTTCTCTGGAAGAATTACCTGCTTCTTACTTAGCGATTGTTTTTGTAGACGTGCCACGATGATGAAAAGCTGAACGTTTTTCCAGTTCCCTCTTCCGAAATGTGTCTTAAAATATCCCGTTGTTGACGATTACAGGCCGTGTATTTTAATTCCTGCATTGAAATATATTTATTATATGCACAGAATTTATATTAACACTTTAAAAGAAAATAATTACAAACACACGAGAAACTTACATAATGGCGTCCTTTGTATTGGATGCCGGTACAGATGCAGTTGTTTGTAAAAATAGTTACAGAAATCACACAGTTTGAATAGAATAAAATAGTTATCTAACTAATGCTGGATACATAACCGTGTTAATATGTAACGTTTCCCCCAAAGTGCTTGCTTATTTTTCACGTATAATACACACTATTTTCAACGTCAGCGATGGAAGTTAACCGATTTGTTGATCAGGGCTGCCACTACTGCTTCATTAGGTCATACAATCACGTCCTGTTGTTTTAAATGGTATGTTATTCTGCCACGAGTTTGGCACGTGTTAAAAATATTGGTAGCATCGGCTGTCAAAATACGGAATTCTTATATGGGATAGACAGTAGTTTGTTTTGATTGTTTTACTCCACAATCCAAAAGTTGGGAGCATGTGTTGGGTAACTAAAACCTCTATGACAACAAATATATGTTGTCTTTGACAAAGGTTTGTAAAGAAACAACACCATGAAAATAACCAGAAATATAATGTTTGCTGCCATAAAGGATTTAGCTTTTTACTTACCTGCACTCTTTTTTGCTTTATTAGAAAGGAGGCACAATAGAGTATAATCTGTCTGGACCCAACGTTTATAAATATTACAGTTTTCATATTTGATTGCATACTATGTGCAAATAATTTTAAAACCTACTGTGTCATATGTATGGTGCAAATTGCACAAGTGTAGTGTATTCCCTTGTAAGCAGCTAGCAAGGGAAGCTTAGCGACAGTGTGCCTGACATCTCATATAGCATCTGGCATACAGAGCACTATGTAATTCAGCAGATAAAATAACAAGAAGAAAACGAGTTCTTTTCTGTTTCATCGGTAGTATAACATTTCACTTCATTCAGTGTTTTCACAAAGAACTTAGTTACAGTTCAGCTGACAAGTGCACTTTACTCCAGTAACAATTTATAGTTAGCAGATTGCGATTAACAGCTTACAAAGTATGGTTTAATTTCAGGCTCACCAATTTTGGTTTACTGTCACCTTGTTAGCTGAAATAACCATTACCATACACACATGCAAAAAGTCATTGCTAAAATTTACACAATACAACTAGATGTGCTTGTTTGTTATTCAGTCAAGTTTCACTTCGTAAGCAATTGACCTTGTTTTTAAAATAAACCTATGAAACTACTAGAGCAAGCTGGATTTTCAAGATTACCAGAATTAGTGTGGTTGTGATAGAGTGCCTGTAAGCAATTAGCTCAGGTCACATTTACACTGCAAGCACCAGTTAAATTACTTTTAAAGGCCTAGTAGAAATTAACTCTACATGGACTAACTAGGGAATGTTTCGTAAGTGCCTCATGACATTGATAAAACTAAAAATGAAAGAAGTAGAGTCAAAAGTGAGAGTTTCATGTACACACAAACACAGACACAAACACACAAACAAATACAAACATACACACAAACACATAAATATTAATGGATTTGTTTGGCTGCTACATCATCTGTCTAACAATGAAGCTTGAAGAAACTCATTTTGGACAGGTTTTATGTTGTTTCAGTAAAATCCTGTAGTTACGACCCCTCACGGTTTCCGGGAAAAGGGTTGTAAAAAGGGAGGGTTGCAATAAGAGGAATACAGACTTTTCGGCCAATTTTTAACAACCCAGTACCCCTATAAGTCAAAATTTGCCGTTTTCGCATACATTTTATAGTATTCAGCTATCTCTGGAGTAAAAAATAAGTTTTTTAAATTAAATACAAATAATTTCAACAGTTAGATGCCTCCATAAAAAAATTATATTCTACAAAGCAAATATTCAGTCTCTCCTCGTCACAAAAAACGACATAAATGCAATGTGACATACCCACTTCCACTCATTTACTGTGGAAAAATTATATCATTGAAGTAGTAAAATTATATTACAAATAAAATAAAATTATAATTAAAAATTTAATTATAAATAAATAATTACTGTATTATACATAAAATAATATTACAGAAAAGTTAACTTATTATTAGATTTTATTACAAAAAGTTTGAATGTTGTTAATGAAGTTGAAAAGCCTGTGTGCTGTGATGCATGGCGGTGCAGCCGTGCACTTTGTCAGGTTGTGAAGGTTAAGAGGGGGGTAGAGAGCGGCCTGCTGGCCTCTGCTTGTTTGTTTCATTCTTGTTCACAGCTGTCTGTGCGTGCGTAATCCCTCCTGCTCGCCTTGGCGAATCATACTCAGACCACAACAGAACAGCTTGTATTATTTAAGTGAAAGTATGCTGCAATGATTTACAGCCTTTTAATACAGCCATTGGGTCTCTATTTTTTGTTATTGCACATGAACTGTTGCAGCAAGTCGCCATTATAATAATTTAAGCGACACAGATAATTAAAAGCCTTTGATGAACAATAAACATTTCAAAAAAGTCTATGTTTTTGAAAAAAAACTGTACGCCTATTAGGAACGCAAATTTTGAGCCACTCAAAAGGACTAACAATGGACTTTTCAAGAAACTGTCATACATAAAATAACAACTGAATTACTTATCGCTTAAAGATTTAGGCCTATAGGAAAAAGTATAAGAACTATAAAGCACAGTGCGTCAGTTTAATACTCTGCGCCGCTGATAGAGGCAAAGTGGTTCTCTGCACTCTGTCCGCTGTCAGTCTTATCGCTCCGCTGTTGAGTGAGCATAATCGAAAACCTTATCAACCTATGTGTAGCATACGACAATGGCACTAGTTGTATTTGCATCATAGACCATTTTACGCTGCAGCAACCTGCACAGCCATATGCCTCACGTGCCGAGTGATCAATAACACAGCGGAAGTTATCAAGGTCAAGACGAGCTCAATTATAATGTACAAAACTTGATGTGAAGCTAGAGAAGAAAAAATAATGCCAGACTGTTTTCTTTTTTGCTTCTTTTTTAAGGACAGAGTGACATGCTGGGCCTTTTTTTTTTTGCTGTGATGTAATGAGGATAAAAAAAAATAAACATGTCATCTCTTCATGCTGCCCTTCCTCCCTCCGGGCCATCCCCAGACATGCAAATAAAAATTATGGCTAGGAGCGAGTATGGGAGGGGGAAAGATAAACATGAGGCTCTGAGTGTAATTCTCATTGGGCTTTGGTTTGCCGCCAGACCAGACAGGATGTAAGTTGCACGTGACTGTCAGACAGTTACCTGAAGGGGGGGGAGGTGGCGGCTGCAGCTGCAACATACACTACTGTCCAGAGCTGAGGAGAAGGCGAGGCTCAGGAATGTGGCTAGGGGTTGGCGACAAGCTGAGGGCGATATGCCGTCCCAACCAGCACCCTGCCGCTCTGTGCCTTGCCTTCTCGTCACATCAGCACCCTACGATAGACAAGGTACGGCACATGGCAGTTGATGTGCGCACGTACACAAGAACAATCTGGCTTATGGGTGAAGGTGGGGCGAGTGAATGGGTATTGGCTGGCGTGGACAGTCAGGAAGCGTGTTATCTATTTTCAGCCGTGCGTTTCTTTCAGCACAGTACTCGTCAAGGAAAATGCAACGCTGATAAGCAACACTGGAGAAAGATATATTTTCCTGCAGATTTTCGTTAAATTTTCGAATTTTCTGCCCCAAATTTTTTACGGTTCCCCAGAAAAGGGTTGTAAATATTGAATAGTCGCAATACAAGGGGTTGTAACAAGATTTAACTGTATTTGTTAAATGTTTTCAGGGAATTTAAAAAAATTCCTTAACAGATGCTATAGCAATGATAGTCTCATGCAAATGTAGAAAAAAAGTGATTACTGGCATACATATACGTAGGTTCAACAGGTACTGAGCCACACTTAACTTCATTTAATACCCAAATCCCTATCCTTTCCTTTGTTATGACTCTGGGTTAGGCAGTGCATTTCAGAACCTTTATCTAATTAAAGTACAGCTTGTCCATAACGTCAAGCTATAATTTCTAAATATCGTAATTTGATAACTATTTGAGATAAAACACTGCAGTGTGTTTAAAAATCTTCTGCTGTTCCAAAAAAATGTATATTCTTACATTGAAGAATTGGAATAAATAAAAATTACAACACTTCATTTGAAGCAACTTCCCACATTTTCAGACACAAACTGCAATTAACATTAAGCTCCACAACCAACACAGCATTCATTAACAACATATTCCTGACAGCCCTGACCTTAGATCCCAACACACCTGCAAATAGAAACAAATGCATTACATGTTTCTTTTTTTTTTTTACTTTACTTTCTCGTAACTGTACTTTATTTTACACATAAGAGCAAAACTGAGTTTAATCACAATTACAACTACTTTATGTACATATGTAGTGGTCTCTCGTACCACTCCTACCAACCTTTCACATTCCTCCTATTTCTCCCCTTCCTCCTTTCCTTTACCACTTTTATGTTCCCCCTCCCTCTCCTTTCTGTTATTTAACTCCTCTTTTACTTTTCCTTCCAAACCACATTTCCTTTCCCATCCACTTTCTATCTATTCCTTTTTCTTGCCTTTCCTCTCACACTCCAATATTCCTAAATTTAGAAAACTTGATGTTAAGATCTTCACAAAAGATTACGCTTAAACTATTACTTTAATGAATACATGAGTTACTACTTTAAAAATAAAAAGTATTCTGTAGAAACTTATAGAGATTAATCACAGTTAAATAGAAAAAGTTATTTTTTCAGTGAAATTTATTGGTTTTTGATATGTTAAAAAACATAAGGTAAACCACCCCGGAACGAATACGTTAAGGAACTTACTAGTTAAAAAATTTAGAAAAGCAGAACAATTGTTTAAACAGAGATATCTATATACTGGATGAATTTTTCAACTTTCCTTGTTGTCTAGAAACATGTACAGATTTTTAAAATTGGCAATGCAAGCCATCCATGATCCGATAATCAGTAACTCTTGATCTGAAAGAAAGTAGGCAAAAATGTGAAGAACATCTGTGATGCATAATATAACTGCTAGAGGAACATTTTAAAGTATTTTTTATATTGTACTATTGAATTAAAACATAGAGCACAAAGCAGCAAATTATGTAAAATAACTTAAACAAAAGTTTAGTGCAAACACTCCTGAATGATGTTTATAGGAACGTAAACGTTAGTAAAAACGTCTATGGTGTTTTTAACCGTTAAAACGTAATATTAATCACGGTTAAATAATATAGTATACATATTATCTACCATTTTTATAATACGCAGTTTCAATCTCTGACAGGTTCAGTTGCAGTATGAAGTCGCAAGCTGGCAATGCCGCGTAAGTATCTGCCGTCGGCGTCTCGCACTACCGCCATTTTCGCCTGCACCCATATGCCACAGTTTCATTCATTCACTGAATGCTATTTCATGTATCAGCTTTGTACTCACAGCCACAAAAGTTTTAGTTAGTGATCTATTATTTTTCAAACAAGTTATTTTCATTGAAATAAACAGATGGCCGAAAAAATAAACGGGACGGAGAAAGTTACACAACACCACTCTTTGATACAATCGTATGGCTGAAATCACATTTTAGGACCCATGGAAAAAAGCAGAAACTCTATTTGCAAACAGTCTTGTGTTGATAATAAAAAGAAAGGGGTGGAGAAGCATACTGTTTGATAACACCAGCAGAAGGTGGGGAAGAGGTGCGAGAAAGATAAGAGAAGAGGAAAAAAGGATGCGTCTAAGAAAAAGTATTTTTTTTTTTTGCGCTGGGGTAACATTTTCTGACCAGCATCAACGCTGCTTAGCGGTGGATGCATACGCAACTTAAACACTGTGACTGCAATTTGTTCCTTCTTTTCCCCATAAAAGATCGGTGGACTATTTTGTCCTCCTGCCCTTCAGCGCGTGTCGAATGTAGAAGATAGTTTCTTCTCTCATAGTTGCGACAGCTCACCGCACCCCCCTTTCTCACACATGTAAACAATTTGTCGACGTTGTGTCATTACTGCAGCGTGTGCAGTTATTAGCTGCTGAGTAGGTTAACACAATGGCATCCCATCCTACAGCAGTCTTTTTTGAGAGGTTTACAGTTATATTCTTAACATTTGATGCTATAAATTGTGTTACCATTGCAAGCGAAAGTTACGTTACAACTCATTAACTAGTGATTTAAACTTTTATTTGACACTGGAGAAAAAAAAATTTTTGATAAAAAAATCATACGGTTTGTTGTAAATATGTATCAAGTGAATCATTTCACCCATCTGTATTGATTTCAGTTCTGTAGGTGAAGAGATGATATGGATGAAATAAAAAAAAATTATATTGTTTCATGTCATCTTTCTAAGCTACTTTTATTTGTATCAAAACTAGTGACATTTCCAGACACATGTTTACAACTACAAGAGAAGGGTGTCAAAAGGCGACAGTAGCAGACCGGGGGAAGTGAATGATCGGTGAAAGACAGTAGATTACGGAGCGGAGAAACTGCAGTAGCTGAAGCATTATTATCAAAGACCTGACAGTTTAACAAGGGTTTCATAATAAATGGATGGCTGCCGTGTTCTTACGACATGTTTGTAGGGTAATTGTGCGTAGCTGCAAGACCTAGTAGTCACTCCACAGAAGAGTAGTTTCTAACACAGAAAGAAAGTTTATAACACATTTTACTACAGTTGCAGACTATCTGCGGCGTCTGTCCCCATGATTACCGCAAATAATTGGAAGTGTATTGTATTTCAAATACTTTACAAATATTAATTTTCACTATCCGATTGAGGGTAATATGGTTACATTTGTATTCCTCGATCCAATACCCCATTACAAATATTGCCACAACAAATTTTTTGCAAACATTGTATCTATGCTGTTAAGCAACCTATTCTGAAGCTATCAAACTAAAAAAAATTCAAAACAAATACATATTACACAACACAAAGTTTAATAAGTAAACTTACTTGCTTACTGCTTTCGTGCTAGGAAGAATGATTCTTCTCGGAAACCGTGCGGGCAATCACACAACATCAGTTGCTTTGTAATAACAATACTACCAGTGCCGCCAACTGCTGTATAAGAAAGAGCGGAATCAATAGATAATTATTCGCTAGAAAAAAAATATATTCAAGAAGTATTTTTTCCAGCATTTTTAAAGTTTCCCCATCAGATCCCAGGTGGTTTACCTTAATATTTTAATTTCATTAGCCAAAATTTGTTTCAATATAATTAGAATTCAATGTCTTGAATTAAGTTGTAGTTTTTTTTTTTATTGTAAGCAAAATGAGTATGCCTGAACACAATTTATTTGCTATTTCATTTTTCCCCATTTTTTAAATAACAGGCAATTAAAATTTTATCAAGTTCGAAATAGGAAAACTGCATATTTGAAGTCAGATATAATGAGAAAGCACTAGAATATTATTGGAAGGTGTATGTATAACTACTGGCAACGGTAAACAAAAGTTATCTACTGACGTGTAGAAATGTAGACATCTAAAATAGCATGTAAATAACAGATGTGATAATAAAAGAATTGTTTTCCATTAAGTACACAAACAAATTTAATTTATAGTTATCTATGAATACTTTGTGGATTAAACGTGATAGAAATGACTTGTTTTGTTTCTTTATTTAAAGAAGGCTCATACTTAAAACATTACAGTAAATAAATTAATATCTGTGACATTTAAAAATGTTTAAAATTCTGTTTGTGTAGTATTACATCAAAGATAAACACTGACAATAGAAGATGCAGAAGATACTTTATAAATAAAATGTTAAGTCATCAGCAAAAAGCGGTGGCCAGGTAATCTTTGAAGGCATCAGAAAAAGTTGTTATAAATTTTATATATAGTTAACGAGATAAGGTTCCTATTGAAAGACTTTCAAAGGTTCTAAGTAGTCATTCTGCCATGGCAATATCACAATTACCTTGTACTTAATTATGGATAGTGAGCAGAGTGAGAACTTACGCACTTGTTCCAGGTCAGTGTTGTGGATCATGCTGTAGGTGTGATAACGATCCAACAGTTTTCTCACGTTGTCTAGCGGATCAATGACAGCAACCTCCGGATGTGCAGCGATGTAAGACTCCACCCTATTGATCATCTCCTGCGCCTGCACTTACAAACCTTCAACACTAGCTTTATCTTGCGACAATACCTCCATCAAACTAAACTGAAATATATTCTAACACTACAGGCATTTATAATTTGTTGGATGTAATTTTTATGTAAGTTAGTACCGAAGGTGACAGTGTGACCGGGGTACGAATCTCAAAACATTATTTTAATGATTACATATATACATACATAATATATATACACATATACATTTAACATTTCAATTGGGGAATTAGACATATTGTTATAGCCACATACCTGAAGGGCAATGGCAGCACAGCTTTGTCTGAGCGAAGGTACCAGATCTATGCCATATTTGGTTGAGGGTAGAGGCATCAAATTATTGTATATATTTTGTTACTGTTTCTCCTCAGCCATATTATGGTGCATTTTGGAACCTGAAAGACTATTGGCTCACACTGTAGTTGTGTGTTATTGCTGGTGGACAGTATTGTATACCTTATTAGGCAACAAGTTAGGGCCAAGCACGTGACTGGCTAGCTGAGTAACGTTCAGTAGTGGTCACAGAGTCATGCGAACAAACCAATGCCAAGTAAAAGAGAATATTGGCAGAGTGACCGAGAGTGGTCGTGCGAGCAAGCTGCGGTCTGTAGATATATAAGCGACTAGGGAGTGAGAAACTTACTGCCTGTGGGCAGCACCATGGCCTCAACCTTCTTAATGCTTTAAACTTGTTTCATTCTTCCTGGAATAATCAGAATCAATCCATGTATTACTAAATGTTTTTCCATCCATATATGTAGGCCATTGTACATGAAATGCAGAGGCAGTTTCCTTCCTAGTAGATGCCACAAGAATTATCTGAATGCTAAATTGTATTATTTCCTTCCAGAACTGATTAGTGTATAGTTGTTTTACTACAAGACTTTCTCACCAATACACTAGCGACTGGAGGGATAATTTGTTTTTGTACAAGTGGTTGTGAACTATCAGGAATAAAACTGAAACAGAGAGCAAGTTTTTAATTTCTATAAGTAAATAGTTCTGTGCCCATGGAGCAGTATTAAATCCTGAAGGAGCCGGTCCAAGCCAATAGAAAGAAGAATTCAACGAGTCGGCTGACCTCTAACAGAATTGCTGTTCAATTTATCTTCATAGACCCGGCTCAAAAGGGCATGGCTGGATGGTGTGTTATAATACAGCTTCAGAAGCGGGGACAGAGTGTGATGTCTGATAACACCATCAATTCTACAAGAAGGCACCTGGCGTGCGACTTTAGCAGTTGTCGAAAGTTTAAAGCTGAAGGTAAATATTCTACAGTGCTACTTTGTTGCCACGAGATTGTCGTTAAAACAGTGTAATACCAGATGACACGCACCCTTGTTTTTGCTGTAACTGAGTAACTTCTACCATCATTGTGAGAGTGACCTTTACAAAACAAGGAAACTGGAAAGATATTCATAAACAATGAATTAAATATATGATTTCATTATTTTTTTGTAAGAGGAATTAGAAAATAGATAATACTTTTACCAGAGATGTCAGAAAATAAATATGTATTAGTAATTATAATTATTATAATCATTATTATTAATATTATTATTATACACGTCTACAGTAAACAATGCTATGAATTGTCAAAAAACTGCAGGAAGACATCATTGCCATAAACAATTGGTGCACAAAAACAGCATGCAATTTAATCATAGTAAAATATTTTGCACAACATATAATTCGTAAAACAAACAGTATATCTCATAAATATAAACTGAATGAAAGTACAGATTAATTAAGAGGGTAGAACATATACGGGACCCAGGAGTAATGCTAGATAGTGAAATATATCTACATTACCATGTTGACACACTTATAGCCAAAGTATCTAAAAACATATGTTTAATTAAATATATTACTAAATATGCAACAACATCTGACTCAATGCTATGCCTTTACTACTCGCCTGTTAGAACCATCTTAGAGTAAGGATCCACAGTATGGGGCTCACTAACATCTATTGATTCTACTCAAATTGAAAATACCCAAATAAAACTGTTTAAATATATCTGTTACATACTTAATATTACAAGCAAAGCTTTCGATTATGCAACTTTTTGCTCAAATAATAATATTGCACCACTGCATATTAGACAAAAGAGTGCCGATACTCTACATAAAATTAATTTGTTTATAAATAAACTGAACTCCTAAGCCATAAGTAATAATATAGTAATAGTCATCGAATTAATGATAAATTCTTTTCCAAAAAAAACATGTTAATGTAACGATGCATTCCAAATTGCAACTCTGATAGTAAAAATGTTGACCCATTTATCAATAAACAAACTAAATATAAAAAAGATCCTAGACACAATGACTTTATTTTAAAGCAAATGAGAAATCCATAGCAAATTTTAAGTGTCAACGTTATACGTGAATGTCCTGAGATAAGTAGTCATATATAATGTTTGTAGATTATTGTCAGTTCTGTGTGTTTTCTGTGTTAAGGTAGTACAGTATATTCATGTGTGTGTACATGTCAAATGTGCAGTTGCTAGGTATATATCTGTAGTTGTGTACATACATGTATTTGTATGTGTCTCCCCGTTATTGGCCTTGGATGTTGGAAAAGACAATAAATAATAAAATTTTTATTATTATTATCATTACAAATTGAAAAAATTAAAATTTTTATTTACTGTTGCAAATGAAGAAATTTATAGGTATAAAGAAATCTTATGTTTACAATTTGAAATATTGTTATGTATAGCAGTTTTGAATATAAAGATTATATGGACTTTATGTCTGTTCAGAAATGTGTGTGACACACTCATATTAAATTCTGCTCCACAGTTTCAACACTAATATGTCATAATTTGTACCTAAATTATTTTATAGCAATGCACTGAACTGTTTATTAGATTTCATCACCCAAAGCACCCAGTTTTTTGTCGTGAAAATAAGCCAAAATGAAGCATAATATTTTTGTAGCTGACGAATGGAACATTAATGATAAAAACACATCCATAGTATTAAGCATCGTGTAGCTGCACACTGACTCAAATTATTTCACAGTTTGCTGGTGCTAGCCCAGCTTTGGTAATCGGCATATGTATTTTGTTTACATCTGTTCTGTGTGTGGTGCGAGCGTGCGTGGAGCAAATCATGAACTGTCTCCGTCTGGCTTCGGACTTCCGTTCGGCGATCTTCCGGCCCTCTCGGTGATGCTCGGATTCCTCTCCCTCTGGCCTCCCCTTGCCCGCCTACCACTTCCTTCCTGCCGAGGTTCGCTGCCTCGGCCGGTGCAGACACTCTTCTTCTGGCAGTGCTTCGCTTCTGATCAACCTACTCAACAATATGGGACTCACTCGTCGTGCCGTCGAACGGCGCTGCTTGTTGCTGTAAGATGTTGCTTTTTCTAGTTTTGTTACAGCCTAAGGTTTCCGGCGTTTTGGTACATCGTGCATATTTTCCCTTGTAACGTTTAATATCTCTTTAACTTTAAATTGTATTCTGGTTTGCACGGCCGGCGGCATGCCGAGTGAGTTACCATTCTTCGGGTTCTTTTTGACCGCGCCTCTGTTAGTCAAATTAAGGGGCTTAAGTTTTGAAGCTTGATAATTGTGACATGCTAAGTTGTATTGTGTAATTTGTTTGATGATTGCAACATACAAATATTTTTGTGAACATATTTGTGGATTTCATTTCTGTAGTTAATTTATGATCTCGGGAATATCCCAATTGTTTCCTGTGTTGCTATAACGCAGCACAAATTTCTACGCGACTATGCTTTGGGGTTTTATTCCCGAGTTGAGTTGTTTGCTGGATTTTGTGTTTCGAACATTAGCCTTGCTTTCGAACACTTAAGAGCTTAATTGATTCAGTGGTAACAAAGGTATGGGGCAGTTATGGCACAGTTTTCAAGTGACTTTATTTATGGAATGGTTTTTTTTAATTGCGTGATTACTTGACGGAAGCGGGAGTAGAGTTTGTTGACGGCGAAGATGTTACTTTGTTGCGTGTACATGCAGTGGGATATGTACTGGCCTTTCCGCCCAGTCCTCATTCATAACAAGCTGTGAATGTATAAACATTGACTCTGCCTTCTCTCAGAAGATTGGTGAATTCGAATCTGTGAGCCGCCGTGTGTTGTCCTAATGAACTCGAGACGTTTTCCCCTCCCTCTCCGCTCCCGACGTCAAGAATGTGTTTCGGCTACGCTCGGCCGTGGTCGGCCGCCTTCGTGCCTCCTCCCCTCCTTTCCCCTCCTCCCGGCCGTCTGCCG